>ARYC01004780.1:0-34466 GCA_000711775.1 Oxytricha trifallax
CTATTCAATGCCGAGTACTCACCATGGCTCAACCCCATCGAGCAGCTGTTCTCATACATCAAGAGGCATCTCAGGCAGGAGCAAGCAGACAGCAAGTAAGTGTAGTAATGGTAACTTCCTATAGGATTCACTTGGTTAAGAGACTCTCCCAGATCCTGAAGGCCATGACCAAGAATGAGTGAACAAGCTCTGGGCGTTCAGTGTCAAGCAGTGGTGCACCACCATCAGACATGGGTTCGTATGAGTCAACCATCAATGACGATGAGTGGAGTCGCAGGTGCTCTTACCTCAGTCAAGACAAGCATGAATAGCAGTTGAACTGTTAAATTAATTGATTAAAACTTCCCTATTATATATCACGCTTTTAAGTTAAAGTGTAAACTAATCAATCGTCAATCTACCAAAACCTCTCTCACCTCCGCGCATTGCAGAGGTCAAGTCCACCAATACACCAACGATGATCCAACAGCTTGAGCTACAATGATGGCACCGATGGATCAAGGATGGAGCAATAGATTTTAGGATCTAGAAGATGAGAATGGATTGCTGGTTGGCCTCAACTCAAGTCTATCGACGACTAATCGACATGAAGTGATCATGCCAGAACGACGCCAATTGACAGTGTCAAACGACCATGTTAATCAACGGATTCCTGTCAAACATTGAAATCTAGTGCTTGGTTGTTCAAGAAAAAATTGGGGTTTATACTATGATGCTGAAACAAAAATCATCAAAATTCTTAGTAATACACTATCAATCGACACAGTGGTTTCTATAAGTTGGTCATAATTAAATATTTAATTTATTTCTAGAATTTCCTATTTTTACGTATTTTAGCAATAATAAAGTCAGTGAAATAAATTCAAGAATTAATGTTTCAGAAATTAGGAATAAGTGTTACTTTAAGTAAAATTAGAAAAACTATAAAATAGACGAAAAATTTTTCATTTTAGAAGCTATACAGTCTAGACTTAAGAACAAATAATATAGCTTGCATGTTAGCTCGTCACTTTGCTGCTAAAAAAAATATGTAGAATATCTTTATGAAGGAAAAATGATAATTAATATTGATGAAAGCAGCATTTAGGCAAATTATATTGCCTATAAGTCTTGGGGCTTTGTGTGAGTTAAAAACTATTTAGATTAATTAAAAAGAGTAAATAAGGTAAATTTGATAGCTGCAATATCAACTAATGGAGATGTATACTACTAACTTAACATTGGGAGAACTATTACACTGAGAATTTACTATTAATATATTGATAGGAGAATGGTTGTGAACAAGTTTGGTTGAATTAATTTCCTTAAATTTTATTTTTACTTTTATATTTTATTTGCTAATAAATACAATCTAACAATAAGCTTACATCTTTAATTCTGATAAAAAAATATTAAGCAATACTATTGTTAATTAAATTTAATGCATAATTTTGTTAAATGATAGTAACTTTTAAGTTAATTAAACAAATTGTGATTTCATATAATTATAAAGTATAAGTTAATAAACCACGATTTTGATTAATAATCAAGTATAATCTATTTAAAAAGTTCAAACTTTTTAATTTTTAGAGCGCGATCTGACATTATCTTTGGCGCCAACTGACCACCAGTTTATACTATGAAAGTAAGTTCCACTGACGTAATCTGACATTTTCTTTGGCGCCAACTGACATTTAGATTTTGAATATTTAAATTATAAGTAGATAATTATAAATAAACTAATGAAAATTTTATTTTACAAATAGTTTTGCGAATACTGAAAATAAACAAGGCCAAAGATCAACCCTAATATGTCAAAGATAGAGAGGGAAACTTCAAATGCCCATTTTTAAAAAAAATTGCGTGAAAAGGTACAAGTCTGTCGATATTAATAATGTTTACAAGCATGTCTCAAGAAAACATTAGAAATAGAAGATGATCAAAATCTCAAACTATCAACACATTTGCAGCTGTAATAAAAGATACAAATATAGAAAAGATCTTAACAAACACCAAAGAGCTAAAGACCATAAAGATGCAATTTATCACGGGATATATGGAGATGTCAAATTGCATGATATTTGGTGGGAGCTAAGAAACTTAATCTTGCAACTAAACGGGGGAGGATTATTTGATGTAGTAATGTGTGATCCACCTCATCCTGACACCTGCCTTAATTTACCATACAACACCATGTCGGAGGAACAAATATTGTCAATGCCTGTTGAGCTAAACTAGGAAAAATGCTTTTTCTTTTTATGGACTACAAATGCTAAAAGGTAAATGTGTGAGAAATTTTTAGAGGGGAGAGGATGAACAATTTCTACTTAGTGGTTCAAGACTGACAACGGAGAGACACTATTTCATGGGATTGGAAGATATTTTTCGCATTGCGTGGAAGAATGCATTATCGGAGTCAAGGGAGATATTAAATACTTAGAAGAGCGGTTCAATCTTTAAAGAGTCAAAAACGGAATTCTAGATTACAGAAGACAAACATCTCAAAAGCCAGTTCAAATCTACGAAATGATAGAAAAGTTAAGCCCTATGGGTGGTTGCTGGATATATTTGGAACTTTTATCAATAGAAGGCACAGATGGGTTTTCCTGGGAAATGAATCAGACAGAATAAAAAGAGAGAAAAAGTGACCTGTCAATGTTAAAGTTAAGATTAACTAAATATATATAAATAAGTTATTTCAGATTATATTTTTAATTATTTGTATCTTTATGCTTATTTAAAAAAATTCAGTCTATCTTTAGATACATTCTAAATATAAACTACAAACTACTAAGAAATAAAAGTTAAATATTATTTATTCTCAAATTATTGATTAAAATGCTATTTTCAATTGAATATACGTTAATTTTATAAGTTTTTATTCTTTTATTAGATTTTAAATACTATATCTTAATGATTAATTTTGATATATTTTGAACTCTCATTATTTAATTGAATTTATTTACAATGCAAAACACAAAGACTTAATCATCATATTTGCTAGCTTTATGATTGTGAAATATAATTATCATTTCCTAATTTTAAACTAGATTATAAACTTTGGCATTTAAATAGATATTAACATCAAATGTGCATTATTTAATAATTTCAGAACTAACATATCTTAATTATTTTAATTAATATATTGAACTTTTGTAATTACCAAATATAAAAATAGTTAATATCTACTACCATATATTGATATGTTTAATTTATTAGTAATTCAATCATTTTTCATGATTGTATCTTGTCTTTATTCTTGGATATGCTTATGAAACAACTTTTAATACCATTAAACTAAAGAATGTTAATCATATTATATAGAGAAACACTAACAATTACTTAGACATCATATATTAATATAAATAGATAAAATTATTAAATTATATAACTCATGTAAATAATATAATTATTATTAAATTCATATAACATTTATTTTGTAAAAATAAAATCATTTAATTGGAATGTTCAGACAGCCTACCATAGGATTAAAGCGTTAAATATCCTGTCTCAGTCTTTGTAGTTCGATGATAAGTGATTCCATTACACTGACTTCATAGACTTCTTCATCGAAGGGCTAGTTAAGTTGGCTGTGAGAAACCTCGAAGTTATATATCTAACCATGATAACTTCTGGGAATCTCTAGTTGTTTACTTTGATGCTTTAGTCAACTAAGCACTGAAATTTTACTTTATTAGAAGATATTAATAATAAATAATATTTATATGGTATGTTTAATGTATTAAGTGTTGCTAGACATTATTCATGAGAATTATGGTTTAAATGCCTATATTTGTTTCCCTTTGAGGATCTTTTAGTTCCTGTAAATCTGTGTTGCTATTGTTAGTAAGTTGAAATGCTAACTTAAAGAAGATTAGAATCATCTTTAAATCAAATCATTAGGATAAGTACTCAGGCTAATTTATGAAATAATAGCTAGAAATGTTTGAATATCATGATATTACTTATTTTACTGATTATAGTTTTTAAAAATGATTTATATATTATTTGAATTACAATTACATTAGATTAAATCATTAATTTAACGACTGAATTATATAGAATAAATCTTTTTAATACTTAAATTAGGTTTGTTGGCAGGTAGATATTTACCTAAGGTATAATGATCTTTGTGATTATATTAGAATATGAATTTAATTGTGATATCTGCATTTCATTACTTAATCTGCTTTTCTAACTCAGTATTCATGACTTCAGCTCCCTCCTCATCCAGGTAGTCTACTCTCCTCCTATCTTCACTTCCACCAAGCTTCTCCTCATTCCATGAGTTTCTTGGTCTTTCTCCCTCCAGAGAGTCCTTCTCTGCTTTCTACTGGGCATTAGATTAGTTTTGCTACAGTTGTTATCTCTGTAGTTCACCACGGTTAATTCCTATCATTGGCATTGCTTGTAGTAATGGATTCTATTTTACGTTCTTACATCAAATCTTTTATCAAATATTTTGATAATAATTAGAAATTTAAAGTATTTTATCGGTAGAGATATATGATATTAAAGAGAAGAAGTATTTTGTTTTTAGAAAATTTATCAATCAATTTCACTCAGTTTAATCTAAAATATTTAGAGCTTAATTTCATGATTAATTTGGCATTAGCTCACGATTTTGGGTATATTAATTTGCTTATATTTTCTTTGCTATTTAGGGTCTTAATATCCTCTAATTTGTGAAACAAACACAATCAATATTAATGAAATAATTAAAAATATATATTTTGATTTTCCAAATGCGTGGCATCCAGATCTTTCTAAGTTTAAAATTAAATTGTATAATTTTGGTGATAAAAAAACTTAGAAAAGATAGTAGTTTATAAATTATTTTGAGTTGCTATTTGTCTTAATTCTTTAACTTATTTATAGACCACATTTTTAACGTTTAAATATAGATAAAATAATAAATGAATTCAGCTTATTTAAACTAACAATAACCACACTTTTCTTAACTTATTGAAAAATATATTCAAACTTTTCAGACGATGAGCGATCTAAGGTTGTCCAATATTTCTCTATTAAAATCTGCTTATACTCACTGAAAGAATGCATAAATAGGAACAAGTTTCTATCTTAATTGGTATTTATAAATTTAAAAATAACTAATGCCTACATTTATTTATATAAAATTCATTTTAAAAACATCAGTTGATATCATAAAGATATAAGTTACAAAGAAAATTTTTTCTGGAGTCTTATATTAAATTGAAAATTATAGCCAAAAAATATTATTAGATTTATAATTATATAAAACTCTATAAGATTACAAAAATAATTAAAAAACTTAACATGAAATTTTTGTTGTAAGAAGGTGGATTTTTAGATTTTTAAAAATGTCATAAAAATTAATATAAATTTTTGGGAATTTTAGAAATACTAGATATTACATTTTTAATAATATGTTCCCTAGAAAAGTAGGACTTCTGATTTACAAAGATATATATTTTAATTTTTATTTTTTTATACTTTCAAAACATTTTTAATTGACTTTTTGAGCAATAAATATATCATATATAGTAAACTTCACAAATTTTAAATCAATTAAAAAACCATACAAATGGCAAGTTGAAAAAAATAATAATTAAAAATCTATATAATTTGTATTATTAAAATTTAAATATGTTTTATACCGGTGATAAGAATCAATAAATAATTTAAAAATCAAATTCTTATATGAAAGTCTAAAATTCAGTCTACAAAAATTAAATATGAGAAATGCAATAATTATATAAATAATGTTGTAGAAACTAATATATAATACATTTAATTATTATTGAGCGTGGAAAGATTTGAAGAAAACATTCAATGGCAGGTTATGGCTATTAACAACCACAGCTGGAAATGAGAGTTGCCGCTAAAATTTGATAAAAAAGAGAGGGAAATGCACATCAGGGGAAGGTTTAGCAATGAGTTACAATTCTAAGCTAAGTTCCAAAGTTGCACTCTTCAAAATCTCAATTCTCAAGAGAGATGGTGTAAGGTTTTTTTTATGGGAATTACATAAACCAAAAGGAGGAGCTTTTTCTAAAACATGGAGTAAATGAAAAAAAAACTTTAAAGTAAGAACTTTAGCAATTTGAGATGGTGCAAATGATGTAAGTATAATAACACAGCATAAAAATGTTGAATAAGAGCTAGGGTAAGCACCACATAAAAATACCCATTCTGCTAGATTGAACAAAAAAAAGGCTTAATAAAAGAGGAAACAATGGTAAATAAATTAAAAAGAATCACAAGATTTACAATAAGATGGCAATCAACATAAATTAATGAATTGTACTAAAAGAGTCTAAAATAAAGTTTTGATTATTAGAATTATAATTTACTTATAAATACCTACAACTCCTTCTAGTATGCTATAAGAATTATATGATGTTAGTATGCATTGCTTGTTAAATATTTTTGGAAAATTAAAATAATTAATATTTAAAATTTTATTTTGTTTAGGTGAGGTTAGGCCATGGAGATAGAAACATTTTCAAAACTATATAAAAAAAAATATCTCGCACTTACACAACTAGGGTCAATTAAAGGATGTGGAGTTCAATTTCAGAATTTTAAATATCTCAAAGATTGCCAAGATATGAAAGATTGAAGTCAAAATAATTATAGTGTAAAAGCAAATTTTTAAATGATATTTTCTTGAACTTCTTCAATTACATAAAATAGATTTCATACTAACTTACAGATTCAGTTAAGAAGTTCCTTATATAATTATGTGATTCTCTTTAATTCCATTTTTAATGTTTAATTTGACCAAATTGTAAATGATTACTAGAATCGTTTTTGGCCTATCAAAGTTGATTTTTGCCTTCCAAACTATTATGGTATTGCATTTTCAACTTTGATAGTTCATTCTCAATTATGGCACTATAATTTTTTAAGAAATTTAGAATACTCTCTCCATAATTTTGAAAATTGACATGTTTTTCCGTTTGAGAGCTTATACTAATAAGAAACTTAACTTTTCAACTTTCGCTTTGATGTAACGCTCCTTCTCAAGTGACCTAATTAAGTGGATTGGAATATTTTTTAGACATAATAATAATCTTATGAGTTCCTTGACATTCTCCCGATGACTTGACAGCCCTAACACTCTTGTTATTAAAATTATACAACATACAAAACCCCAAAACCCTTTCAGTAGTTTGATTGAGTTTTTGAATGATAAAAATAAACTATTATTAGTGCATACTTTATTAGGGTTTATGTAAGGGTTTAATGTTGAATATAATGTATAATAGTGTTTATTAGAGGTGCTTATTTATACTATTCACTCAAACAATACTTTGGCATTATGAGGCAACTTTCTAAATTTTATTACTCCTACTAACTAACTTACAATTTAGTCTATTTTATGCTCCGCTCTATGGTTAGGCTTAATGATTATCTACTCAGCCATATCTTTCATTTAACCTTTTATCTTATTCTAGTTTAAATATTGCTGTATTCTCTGCTTTGAATCTTTCTCTCTCTTACAGCTATAGTAATCATTTCTTGTCATATCACATTCAGCAATAATTGCTGCTAGAGCCCATATATCCCACTTAATATCAACATCTCTCCAGTTCTATCTTTCTGGAAAGTATCCAGGAGTGACATAAATGCTGCCAAGTCCTGAAGCTTCAACTCTTTATGATCTATTGAAATCAATTATTACTACATTGAGTAGTGAAAAGTCATGCATAATATTCTCAGGCTTCAAGTCTCTGTGAACGTACCCTAAAATGTTAATTTCTTCAATACCTTTGCAAACATTTGTAAGAAATAGAGGAAGCAACTTTGGAATCCTTTAATCTTTACTTTGAATCCTTTAATCTTATATGCAGTCTCTTAAAGTGATTTAATATAGAGAGAGAGACGAAAAGCAACATAATTTTGAGCAAGCAAAATTGCATTTAGCTTAATTATAAATCTGCACAGACTATCACTTACTTTAGTAAGAGCTTAGTTCTCATTGACAAATTCCATATGATACTTGTCAATGCATTTAAAATAGTTGAATGAATAAATCTTGTATGCGAACTGCTTATCAGTTATAACCTTTTTATCAAACTTATCTTAAAGGATAAGATAACTTTACTTACACTCTTTAAGATCAATTATATTAATATTGGAAGTTTTAGAGCTTATATCTTATGTGTTATTTTTACTATTTTAGAGTAGGGAGATTTCTCACTGCTTTAATTAGCTTATTTATTTTCTTAACTCTTTGTTCCAAAGTTTCTAAAAGGTCTCTAAGCTTTCTTTTTGAAGGAAGACCTCACCATTCTCAGTGTCTATGACTTCAAACTTCTTACCATGATGGTTTTATAGGTGAACTTATAAATACCTTGAATGATTGTATTGCTTATTAAAATAAGGGCAGAAAATATTTTCCATCTATCTTATCATGCTTAAGATAGATCTTGGACTTGCTAGAATGCTGCTCTAAAATATGACGCTTGAGTGCAGATTTATAAGTGAAGTTCTTCTACCACTCTTCACATATATGTAATGCTTTAATTTCTTTTTCTCTTCCTCTTCTTCAACCATTTTTATTTGTGCTTCGCATTGAATTTTAATTTTTCATCTCTGCATTTCTTTTTAGCAACTATATTGCTATTCAAAGTCTCAAACCTAAGGTTAGAGAATTTCAGGTTTGTACTAGGTAGAGGCATCACTATTATCAATTTCTTTAGATTAATGATAGAAAGTTTTTGCTGACTAATGCAAAGCAATGCCGTTTTTATTAGTAAGTTGCCGCTTTTTTTTAAATACTTTTTATAATTATATAAGCTGTTTTAATTCTGCCTTCATGCACGGTAAGAGTATATTTTCAAAGATTTAGAGAGGTTTAATGAGAACAGAGTACGAGACATTAGTTTTATAATTCTAAAATTTTGAGATAATTTATTTACTATTTCATCCATTTTATTAATTAAATGCACCTAAATGTGTTTTGTGAAGTTAGGTAAATCTGTTCTAGTAATTTAGGAGGGTTAGCTTTAAAATTTAATTTTTTTAATGCACAACCTATTATTTTTTGAAATTTAATTTAACCTCCTAATTAAGTTTTAAATAAATTAGGAGCGCTAACTAATTAAATTAGTTATTATTAGGATCAATTTAATGGAGAAAGTTTGATAAAAATGGAAGTCAAACTCTGAAACTTGGAAAAAGTTCCTCCATCTTTATTTATTTATTTGATTCAGGTTGACCTTAAAGTGGATCTCCCTATTTTGTAAAAAGATTTAGTAAGTTTAGAATGGAAATTCATAATTTTAAATTTCATAAACATTTATAGAAAGAGGAAGCAAGATGGAATCTATGAATGACGCAATGAAGAGAATTCAATGTCAAGATTTTATAGAAAAATACATAAGAAAAGAAGACCTTTACAGATACTTTGTATTGCAAGGTAAGTTTTATCTTATAACTAACTTAATAACCATAGTAAGATTGTTCTTGCCGACTTCGGAGGCAACTAAAATCTCATTCTTAAAAGCCTTAATGAGTGAAGAGAAAAAAGCTTTTAAGTCTAATAAAATTATGATGATTGAAATTCCTAGCTACCCTAAAATATCTGTTACAGACCTATATGACGATGCCATGAGTAATCCAGATGTTGCTCTCTACCTTCCTTCAAAGCTATAACTCTCTAATAAGTTACCAGAAAGAAACTTCTTCTTTGGTGTCCTTGGAACTCTGAAACCTGAGTATTCAAATTTAAGAAGCTCAAATGAAACGCTATAGCATATCTCCTTAAGAAAAAGAGAAGCAGGGAATTAAAATCAGCGACACCTGGCTCTAAGAACTGTAGAAGCACACATTCATCTCTAGTAGGCTTACTATTCTAGCTTAATAGAAATACCTGGTAATGCTATTTACTTGATGAAAGAGCGCAGCAAATTAAACAGTGAGAGAAAGTCTTAAGTAAAGCATGAACTAAGTAAGAGACCCTTCAAAGATTTATAAAAGGTAAACGAGATAAGCATAGATGCAGGAGCTGGGACTAAGAGAAGAAACTAGGCCCAATCAAGCCTTAAGAGGAATAAAAGAAAGAGAAGTCAAATCCCTTTATGGATTTATTTAATATATTAACTAATTCATTCTCTTTAATCTAAAACTTATTTATAAACACAAAATCTCCCTTCTCTAGAGCATACTTTAGTTTTATCATCGCTGACTCTTTAGCAGCACTCTTATTGAAATTAACTGTGTCTATCTTTAATTCATGCATCAGATGATTGAGCAGCAATTTCTTATAATGACCTTTCAATAATCCCCAATTATAACTTGCTTCCATTGAACTAAGGACTGTAAGGAACATTTAATACAGGTGCTATGTTTAGCCTTTCATATTCCTTCCTTGAGTCTTTTGTTTTATGAACTGACAAGTTATCAACGAACAGAATAATCTCTTAGTCAGCGTACTTGTCTTTGAGTTATTGTAAGAACTTAATATATTATTCACTCTTTATAGAACGAGGGTGAATAACATAAGTCTTGTGGCCGCTATTTCACTTATTCCAACAAAAATAGCATGAGTTTATACATTGACCTTTTAATCATTAACTTTTAAGTTGCTTTACCTCTTATACCAAGTCCTTGATATTAAGTTATTGAATGTATATACAGCTTCATCAGCATATATGAACTTTATATTATGCTCTTAAGATCTCTGTATTTAATCGAATATATAATTTAAATTAGTCTTATATAATGGAACAGTAAAGTCAAACACTCTCTTTATGCGATTAACTGTCTTATAAGATATTCCATTCATTTTATATATATATATTAGCAATTGATTAAGCAGAGATATGAAGCTCAGGAAATTGGCGATAAAACATCACTTCTCTCTAGGCCAGAGTGAAATGAGCCCAGCATAAGAGAGTCTTATCATTAATGAGATAATCACTATGATGCTGCTAAAACTTTTAAGGGTCTCTTAGGCTTAGAATTAAGATGCTGTCTCTTTAAATTCAATGCTAATAGACAGTGTGACCTAACAGTAGCAGGAGATTTATGGACCAGTCTTGCAATAGATGTGTAATTTAGAATAGGTCTGAGTTGATCACAATAGTCATCACATCCATAGCGCAACTTAAACAGCAGATCTATATACTCACTGTCATATACTGACCCAAATCTCTCACTTAAACTCTAATTTACATTATATATAAACCCCATTACCCTACATAAACCCTAATAAAGATGCACTAATAGTCTACTTTTATCAATCAAAAATTCAATCAAACTACTGAAAAGGTTTTGGGGTTTTGATTATGATATCCAACAAATAGCTTAAACTTGCTAAATCTCACTTTTATATTAAGATCCTCGAATATTTTTTTAAGATTCGTGCTCAGGGCAGTCTAAATGACTGGAATTATTCGGTGCAATTAATGTCATTTTTTGAAATTTTTTATTTTCGAAACAAAAAAGTTTAGTATGACAATAAAAGTAATAATTAATATAATAGAATGATACTAATTTGCTTAAGAGTCAAATATAAAAGGTTATATAAAAGTAGGAAATGAAAATATTCGAGTCTGAATTAAGTTAAGAAATTCATCAATCCTTATGAATAAGGCAAAACACATCATTGATGTTAGTATATATTCCTTGTTAAATATACATGGATAGTTGAAGCAATTTATTAATATATGAATTTTGCTAGTTTAATGGAATCAGGTCATTGGCAAATAAAATATCTTCAAAAAATAATAAAATATAATATCTATTAAGTTATAAATTGTTTATTAAATTTTTGCTACTCTAAAAAAATAAAAATATATTTAATTTGGCTAAATAAAAAGCATGGAATACAAAATTATTTTAATATTTATATGATAATAAGGGATTATAGTTATTTTCAAAAATATTAAAAATAAAATATCTCTCACTGTCACAACTTTGTTCAATTAGAGTATGTAGAGTTCATTTTTAATATGATAATTTTTCTTCTCTCAAAGATATCCCAAATATTAGAGATTGAATTTCAAATATTTACAGTAAAAAAATATATTTTTATATAAAGTTTAATAGTTAAGTCTTCAATAATTATATTATTATAAATTCATTTATTCCTTTGAATAAGTCAAAAGACCTAATTAATTTTACTATGTTGTCCTTGTTTAATTTTGTTAGAAAATTAAAGTAATTAATATATAAGTGAATATTGACTTGTTTAGGGGAGGTTAGACCATGGCCTTATTTAAAATTTATGAAAATACTCTTTTCCCCTTTTTTATTAAATTGATTTTATATTGTCTTCTATTAAATTTTATACTTTTAATTTTTTTGTTATATGCAACCTTATTTTGTCTCATTGTCTCTTTTATACATTAATAGATTATATTATATTATTTTTTTTTTATTATTATTTTTTTTTATTTTTCATTTCTTAATTAATTTTAATAATCAATAAATGCATTAGATCATTATTATTACTATATCTTTTGCAATTTATAATGTTTCATAATGTCTTATAATTATTTTATAATTCGTATATAAAAATATTTTGATTTTATTTAATATCATTGACAAATTTAATTGATTTATTGAGTAATTTAAAGAATATGAATTATTTTTTTTTATGATTAAAATTCAAATTTCAGATTATTATATTAACTTTATAATACGCAAATTATTTGAGATAATTAATTTTAATGATTTATTACAACAATATCATATTTTATATCATTGTATACATTAATCGATTTATATAGTAGTTCATATGAAATAAAATAACAAGAATTACTAAAAGTTTTGACTTATATATGGTAAAACATAGAAGCGCTTGTAATCAGCAGAATTAATATTAAATGTTGAACATAAGGAAGAATTTTGATTATATTTGAAGATAAAATTTTCAGTAAGAATATGTTTTATATTCTTTGGAAATGATTTATGTGGCATGTAAAACACTAACTTTGGTATTTATAACAGTAAGATTTATGTATGGAAATCTCAAATGTTTCATAATCCTCGATATTTGCACCAGCATCACTGCATTCGTCTTTGGCATTAATATTACTGAGTACGTGATACGCAGTATCGTACTATCGTAGACACCTTCAAAATTTCCTAAACAATTGTGTATATTGTTTGCTATAAATTACCACTTGTACTATACCTGTAGCAAATTCTAATGATTAGTAATTACAAATTAGTTAATTTAATATAATTGAGCAAGCTTTTAATGATTATAATTTTGCATAATTTTTACTAAATATTAAAATTTTATTAAAATTAATAAATATTTGGATCAATTTATTTTTATTTTAAACTTCATAGAATCAAAATAAATATTATTATACTCTTAATTAGAGAGTAATATTAAATAAAGATATGAAATATATATTACTTACAATTTCTCTATCTAATGCTATCTATTTTTATTAGTTAGGTAAGTATTAAATTAGCTGATTATTATCTTTTAGTTCAATTTAATATAACAGCAGTAATAAATTATAGACCAAAATTGAAAATAATTAGAAAATTATAGCAATTTTGTATATCGAATAGGAAAAGTGAAATATTACAACATAATAATAATACAAACAGAGGCGATAATCATAAAATTTTATAAATGATGTTATTTTTAAAGTTAAATAACTAAATTTTTATTACTGTAAATCCTTTTAAATAAATCCAATCCTTTCAAATTAACTAAAAGCAAACTAAAAAGATAAAATTGTAATATAAAGATCTCCTGATAAAGCTAAACTCTTCACAATACATTTAAAAATAATTATTCTAATAATTGGATGTCTGCATTAATAACACCAAATAATAAAGATTCTTAATACTAATTGCTTCAAATATATATATATATATATATATATAATATTATATATATATATATATATATATATATATATATATATCTTTTGGGGGAAGTTTCCTCCCCCTACGGAAGATTCTTGCCCCCTTGGAAGTTTCCTGCCCCCAACATTAAATTTTTAATTGTTTGGTAATAAAAAATTAAAACATATTAATTTTAATTTCAATAACATTTACCATTTACTATATATATTTTAATGATATATAATTTTCAAAGTAGATTATTAATTTTTATCAAATTATAAATTAAAAATTAGTGCTTAAATAGTTATTTCTTTTTAGTTAATATGATTTTCATTAAAATTTGAATTTATTATCAAGGTAGAAATGATCTTTTATAATAGATTATAAATAATGAAAACATTATTGATGTCAAAGATTTTGAGGATTTATATATATTATATATTTTTATGTGTGGGGCATGAAACTACCTTTTTGGGGCAGGGAACTTCCCCCCTTGGGTGCATCTAAAATTTTGGGGCAGGAAAATTCCCCCCACCCCTTCTTTTGAAAAGTAAATGATTCTTGTGAATCTTATAAAAAAAATATAAACGAACATCTAAAGTTTAATAAATCTATATTATTATAAATTAAGTGATTTTATGATTTTTAAATATAAATATCTTTTGGGGGAGAACAAACTTTCATAATATTAGCAAACAAGACATGATATTATACTAATTTAAAACGAGAAAAAATAAAAAAATAAAAAACAATTTCAGAAGTAATATATAAAAAACAATTTCAGATGTAATATATAAAAAAGCAAATGAAAAAGAAGTAAATAAGAAAATAATAGTAAAGAAAAAGATATTTATATTTTATTGACCGAAATAATAATAAAAAGACAAGAAAAATAACTCAACACAGAGAGGGTAAAAATACTGAGAAAATTAAAAGAATTTAATAATAGAATTAAAACATTTTAATTTAAAATAATATGAAATTTTATTTGCATATTTAAATATATACCAAAAATGATGTTTAATTTTAATATATAAATCTGGTCTTTTTTAAGTAAAAATAGGTAAGTTAATTAAACCATAATTATTAATAGTGATTGATTTAATTGTAATAATATTTTAATAATATGCACCGTGCATTGTTATAAAAGAGCCTCTGCTTATGTTAATATATTTTTTTAAATCATGAATATATTTTGCCAGTTGTAATGGTAAATGCAGCAAAGTCAATGAAGGCTTTAGAAAAAAGCAAGAAAAATAATCATAGAAATTAAATTTGATGAGTTTTTGATTAGAATTATATTGTTGGTTTTTATATAAGTATCAATAAAATGCAATAAAAAAAGGTAAAAAAATGACAAAGTTTAATAAAGAATAAAATATTATCCACTTGTAACTGTCACTACTTTGATACCTTGAAATTAATATTATCTTAATAACTTATTTAATAAATAATTAATCAAATAAACATGCAATCGAAAGCATTTAAGTTACAAAAATTGGAAGTTACCAAAGAACTATCTATTTCTAATTCAACTTTTGGTAAAGAAAATTCTACATTTATCTGAAAACAAGCTTTAAATTATAATGATAAAACGCAAGAAAGGTTGTTACATATGAAATGACTGGTAGGTAGGAATGAACTTTTAACATTCAAAAAGCTTTCTAGCTTATTAATCAAGGTGATAGATTATTCGAATAGCATAGTAGCCTGAATCTCAGAACTTGTGTTTGCAAGTTAGGAACTGTAGCTGAACCAGAGAAATACACTGACTATGCTGCTTGAGCTAGCTAATTCTCAAATCCTACTCATCGTGAAATGACTGAGAGTAATCTAGCCTTTTATACAACTATATAATTGATGGACCAATCTGCCCCAAACTCTGAATAAATCATACTGAGGGATACATGGTATAATTACAGGATTTGATACTCTCATGTAGAATAGTTTATCAGAATATCATTACCTAGCTTGGTCAATCCACAGTCGTTGGTATTTGTTAAATATCAATTAAACTGAAACAACTTTATCGATTTCCTGGTGAAATTCGTAGATGACACAGAGGCCTAAGGAATCATCATGACTGGTAAAAATTGGAAGAAAAATACTAAAGACTATGATGATGAATGACTATTTAAGACCAATCTCAGAATTCTTCCACTTTTTATATACATAGCACTTTAGATAAAAAGCAGAATATTACACGTTCATTAAAACGACATGATTCTATAATGAAATAATAATAATCTACTTATTTTATTATAAGTCCAAATTAAACTTAAATTACAAATTATAAAATTAATGCCAGTTTAAAATGAATAGTTTTTTATTTTGTATTATACTTTGTTCTTTTTACCTTTTTTAATTGTATTTATTAATATTAAAAATCATTAAATATGAATAATTGATTTAAAAATTTTATATAAAAAAATGGGGAAATTCTCTATGAAATTTCTGCTTCTACATTTAAGATAAACAAACAAAAATGCAATATATAGTTTTAATGGGAAATAATAGATGCTTGGAAAGATATTTAAGCAAGAGATACACTTAATTTTCTTTTTTAAAAACAAAATAAAAAATGCAATTAAGGTCAAATTATTGCATAATTTTAATATTTTCAAAAAATTATAATGTATTTTTTAGGCATAATTAGTACTAAAACCTAAACTCAAGTATACCTTAAATTAATTTTATATCTTCGAACATTCATCTTATAATGGTATGAAATAATATCACTTCAAGGTATCATAGAACTCTAAATTCATAGTAACTACAAATTATATTCACCATAGTGATAAATTTATGATCACCCTCAAGTGAATGTGAAAAACTGCATTAAAAATATAAAAAACACAGCCCGCTTTAGTAAACAGTTTTCAAGTGCTTTCGCGCAATGGTTTCAGTAAAGTTTTCACACAATAATGTTTGACAAAAAATATTATTTCTTAAAAAATATCATGCCATTATACAAAACATATTTTTAACGTGATTTTATGATAAAAGACTATTTAAAATATCAATTCTGTGTTTAATAAATACGATTTTATCATTTTGTAAACTTAGTAACGTAGTGGAGAGTGCTATTTCATTAATAAGTCAAGACAAGTTTTTAATTTATATGAATTTTAAAAAATATGATAAGAAAAAGATTTTTTCTAATAAAATAATAATTAATATTATTATAAGTTGATACTTTTCTAAATACCGATTGAGTTGTATAAATTCAGTAATTTTAGTCTGACTAGACAGAAGAAAATAAGTATTTAATGGGCGATGAAATAATGTTATAAGCATTAAATTCTTTAATTTTTTTAATAAAATTTTCAAGAAACCTATTTGATTATTAATACATTTTTATTATGATTATTAGATAATTATATTATTAATACTATATAAAAGATTGTGAAAATTTGGGAGAAGGTCTTGATAAATAAATATAGAGAGCGAAAATAGATTAAACTTAAGTATATTGTTGTTTAGTTATGCTAGCAATCCTCTGTTGAATACTAATAAAACCTCAATGCTGTTATTTACAAGATTTGGGTGACGTATTAAATTAATCAAGAGTGAAATATTATAATAATTGAATTTGGTTGCTTTAGTAATTTATTAGAGGTACTAGTAGTAGTAGTAGTAGTAGTAGTAGTAGTAGTAGTAGTAGCAGTAGATAGTAGCAGTAGTAGTAGTAGTAGTAGTAGTAGTAGTAGTAGCAGTAGAAGTAGCAGTAGTAGTAGTAATAGTAGTAGTAGCAGTAGTAGTAGTCAGTAGTAGTATTAGTAGTAGTAGCAGTAGTAGTAGTAGTAGTAGTAGTAGTAGTAGTAGTAGTAGTTGTAGTAGTAGTAGTAGTATAGGCATTTCTACTAAAGCTACAAAAATGACGAGATCCCCAATTTAATTATTATAACTTTCCAGAACCCTATAATAATACTTTAGAAATACACATGGACACCCAAGCCCTATCTATGACCCACCTTCTTCACGATATTCACAACCCCATTTGCGAGCAAGACAACCTCGAGTCGCCGGCTGACTAAACCCAGGATCTGCTGCTTGACCATCTTGAGTTTGACGATCCATTACTAACAAGGACATCTTTCAAACAGCGTTTGGGCATTCTCCTGAGCAACATTCAGAAGGCGAACAGAAGCCGGGGACCACTCTGACGAGTGGTTAGCAGTATTCTTGGCTTGCGCTCCACGCTCTCTTATTCGACATTGGTGGACGAGGCTTTAGATAGCGTTTGTAGTATTGAGATGGAAGATGGCGGGCGCCATATTGGATGTTCTCATGATGATTCGACACACCACCAAACCATGGGTGACTTCTTGGATCCTACTTTAGATGCTTCGCCTCCTCTCACCAGGTAAGCTAAAACAATAGTGATTGATAGCGAGATTTAGGGAAGGAGCACAACGTAACCTATTACCCAAGCTAAGCGATCAGGGGGCGAGTCACAGCAATTATCTCAAGAACGCCTGCTGTCCAGATACCGTTGGCTCAGCCACCAAGCCAGTTGGCATCCTGAATACTCATGAGTAGCCAAAGGCACTAAACTCTTATGCCAAAGCACGAAGCTCTAGTGCATTGCGCCTAGCGAAAACTATACTACTCTAGTGCTAAAGTGTATCAGAATAAACTCTTCTAAATCAGGATTCTTGGCACCCTAGTCTATGACAGTCAAACTGGCCTGTTTGGGGGCAGCACTCTGCATGCGTTGGCTTAAGGTCGCATACATTAGGGCACTCACTGCATGGAGCCGACTTATGAGGACTCTGAGGGTCGAGTGATTTTGAATATTCCAACTACCTGGCGTCATCAGCAAAAGTATACCCTTAATAATCTTTGTCTGGTAAACAGCTGCCTGCTCAGTTATTTGTAACTCTCTTGCTCAGGCTGCGCTCTCTCGATCGAAGTAAGCTAAGACTATGGTGGCTTACTAAAAATCGTCGAATTCGCCTGCGACAAGCTCTCTGTAAAATTCAACGATTTTAAAAATTCCATGTGAAGTTCTCCTGAGCTTGACATTCTGATTGCCTCCCACTAACTAAGATCCAATCAAGAATAATGAAACTGTAGACAATATCATGAACCGAGATGCTGATAGAGACAAGAGACCTCCTGTCAATAAGCAAGGAAAGTCAAAGAAGAGAAAACATCCTAAAAGGATTCACTAAGGACCTGGCCATGCTCATGCAGAGCTCACTCCACCTCCCCATTAAGTTCTTGCAGAGATTCAAGGCCGCCATCTCCCAGGACACCGTGGATGTGTTGATGAAGGAAGCATCGAAATTCAGACCAAAGGATGGAGAATGAGCAGAGATCAAGGACCTGGACCGGGAGGGGCAAGATCATCTAAAGACTTTGAGAGAGAGATTAGACAATTTGTGAAGTGAAATAAATGATATTAAGTTAAGAGTATTTGCATTTTGATTAATTTTATACGTCTACAAAAAATTGTAAATAACAGCATTGGGGTTTTATGGTCTTTAATATTTCATCTGTGTCTTCACATCTTAAAGCATTCTTAGTTTACATAATCTGTGTCGAATTGCATTTCTTGAGGGTCTCTGATTATGCCTTAACCTCTGTAGTTACCTGAGACTGTGTCAATTATGTTTATGTTGGAATCTATAAACATAACTATTTAGAGATTGTTTGTTACGAGTGTATTTTCTTACATCCATTACTTGAAAAGCCAATCCCTGAGCCTGAGTATAAACGTTGGTATATATTATCTGCTGCTTGGGTCCAGTTTTTCCATCAACCTTAACTTTGCTGAAAGGCATCTGGGTGATTACTATTTACAAATGTGCTATGCATTTCTTGTCGTTGCTAAAAAACATGGGCTTGCTTATTTCTATGCCATTAAGTATAAATGTCTCTGAATCCATAACTTCTTTTCTCGGTCATTCATGGCATGCAGTCTCGGCATAGGCCTTTCGGCATATCTGACTTCAGAATTGCAGTCGAAGTAATGGGCGAATCTTCGAATGGGAGGCTGCCAGTAGCATCACTCGACGCAGCGGTAGCTATCTCATGATGGTAAAACTTCCGACTCAGACATTCATCGTGGGGCCGAGATAATCAAGCATCACTGTTTCCCAAAAGGCTATTGGAGTTTCCTAAAGTGATGGTTTACACATATAGTGATTATGGTTTCGGTTATGGCGAGAAAAGCATTATTGTCAAACTATTAAATCTCTATAGCTTCCTGCCCTTTTCCGCTCTAGACTGAGCGCTATTCTCTATATTGTAGTGTAAGATGCCTTGCAGATTCTCCTTCTATCTACAGGATTTCAATGATGACACATAGCAGTTGCCACTAGAGAGGCAGGGGATTCTGAAGCAGTTCACAGTGCGCGCTGCGCTCGTTAGCTTCTCAACTAATGGAGTTCCCATCCTCTCTGGTACTTTAGAGCTCTATTACGACTTTTTCGCACCAAAGGGAGCAGGCTAACATGCCAATAGAGATGAAGTTTATCAATGTTTAGCAAGCAGTGAATATAAGACTATCTATCACTATTGCTCTTTCAGGCCCTGCCCTTATACCGATAGTCTCAGCGCAAATGGAATTGCTTCATCATGTTCTTTTACCTGAAAATGCACGAATCGGGTCTTGTTATACGCTAAAACTAATCTTCCAACAGCCCATAGAGTCACAAGTATTGTAGGTATTGCTAGTGATGGTCACATGATCTTTGGACCATACCATGGTGCTGTATGGCGCCTTGCGATGTTGACTCTTGCAATGGTGTTATAATAAATGGCAAATGCGCCTATGCCTCAACCTTCTTCTCCTAATTTGTTGCTAGCCGTTGAAGCCCCAGTAGAAGTGCATGATGGCTGGTAGCTGCAACAAAGATGTTTAGATATGCCACAGCAGTTCATGTCACTATGGTTAGGTAGGCTGTTTTAAGGCAGTCGCTATCAATTGCAGGGAGGCTTAATATTCAGAATGCTGGAGTGACATTGATATGACGGGGTTAATTTAAGTTTTTTTTAATTGAAAGTATCTGTTTTTACTAATAATTGTTTGAGTTAGTTGTAAACTTAATCAAATTAATATACATCTATCAATAATTGTGCTATTTATTGATTTATTAAAGATTCAATGCTGCCTTTTGTCTCCTTTTTTTCATATTTTTCAATTTATTCAATCGAGTTTTATTTAAATAATTAATATGGGCTTGGTACTTTAAATTTTGTTAAAACTGCTGCTAACGAGAAAACCTCGACTTTTAATAACTAAAACATACATTAGTATTAAAGCGAAGTGAGTAACCCTAGAAATAAGCCCCAACACTACTATCACAGCTTAGATAATAGAAATGAGCTGTAGTTCCTCACTTGACAACTCCTATAAATGCAATTGATTACTCTCGATGCTTGTAAATTAAAGAATCACATTAAGAAATTGTTACATTAAAAAGTGCATTTATAAAATCTGGAAAACATGTGATTAGGCACCACAATCAAATAATTTAACTACAAATCACTTTCGAGGTTAAGGATATGTTTCTTGTTATAAACTCTCTATTCTGATGTGGAGATTGAAGTAGAAGTCCTCAATGTACAAAATGAAATCTTTATAAACTTAATGTATATTTTTAACATGATAATATGAGGTAAGTAATATTTTATTTTAGTAGAAAGCTTTATTTTCTTAGACTTTTACAATAAATGACACTACGATTAAAAATAGAATGATAAATTACTGCTTAGATATAGCCATACTTATATAGATATACCCACAATTAAATTTACTCATAAAAGTAGTTGTTGTGAATAATAAGTTTGATTTCTAGAGAAACAATGTTATTACATATAAATTCATTAATATAGAGTTCTTAAAAATACAATAATTAAAGTAAATCATCAAATAAAAATAAAAGATCATTAACTTTAATAGTGAATATTATGAAATATGCTTACTCATTAAGCTTTGATGAGCTTAATATAATTAAAAAGTTCAGTAAGCTTTTCATATTCTATGGTAATATTACAGCAGATTACTGGCTACTGGCTACAGTGTAGGAATGTGTTCATTTAATTTTATTTTAATGTCACTAAATTAAAATTGGACAAATAAGTTATTCAATATTATAAATAAGGCTTTCTTAGAATATATATTGAAATAAATTCTATCTATAGAAACATATTTTATAGTTTTATAAGTTATAAAAGAAAAAAGAAGTTATAATGTTTCTCAGAGTTAATCGTTACAATTAAAATCAATTATTAACTATATTATAAATATAATAATTTAAATAAGTACTACTTTTAATTATGATCTAAATAGAAACTTCAAAATTAATTATATTATAGATATTTATAGCATTCTATACTTCTTATTGAATTATACTTCTATCTCATCTCTCTCCACTCCCTGTTATCTTCAAACCATGGGATGTCCTCTTTAATGAAAGTCGGTCCACCTTGCCCATCGAGTATTCACCCTCAGTGTCTCTTCACTTAAAGTCTCACACTATCATACCGCTGCCAGCCGCCATCTTGTATGAGAGATTGCTAAACCTATTATAGGTGATTAACAAATAACTCCTGTCCACCTAAAATGATAAGAGAAAGAAGAGAATACATCTTTAGTACAGAAAAAAAAATCATCCTTATATTTGAAAAGGTACAAGAAGTTAGGATGAAAAGCTGAAGATTCCTCTCACTTATCAAAAATAAGAAGATAATGAGACAAGCATATGATTACACCATGAAAGATCAGACGATTATCGACAAAATCTCAATGGGTTGTCTCCAGTATTAAGAAACCAAAATCTTCGAATTACCTATTCTAAACATCATAACTTAGAGACATACTAAAGGTTTCCTTTAAAACATGAATTTTCTAATGTATCTCATTCTTATGATGGCTTGTTTTCAAATAGGTTGGTTAAAAGAATGGCAACTTCTTTATATAAAAACAATATCATTAAATGATAAATAACAAGAATTAAGGAAATCAGATGAAAACACATATTAATATAGTGAGTCTTTAATTTTGATGTTTTTATTAATAGAAAATAAGATTATAAAATGTCTAATTCAGTTACAAGTAGCAAAACGAATCTATAACTTTTTAATGTATATTTTTAATTTAAGTTAGCTTAGCTTGTCAATTTTCCAATGTTGAAAGAACTTGGCTGTTCATAAATTTAGAGGCTACTGCAATCGTGGTTGTTGAATTATGTGGTGTTATAACTGTTCAAGTTTGATTGCTACGATTAGAATTACGTTGGTATCAAACATTGTGAAGGCAATGCAACTGGTTTGTGATATAATGGGCTAAGAAGGAAAAAATATTGTTATTGCTGCTTGATGTTACTCTGTTAATGAGCTAAATAGAGTACTTTTAATTGATAACTTATAAATTATGGATGATGGTGAGATACTGTACATGTACAATCCAGCAGAGGGTGATGGAGATCAGTCCGCATTTGGAATTCAAAAAGGTTCTGCTCTCAATCAAGGATAAACTCTTCAAAACACAGTCAACTCTAACATCCCTTATTGCTTTTTGTCGCTTGCTACAAATGAATCACAAAGTCAGAGGACATGTAGTTCTAATGGTGCTACAACAAAAAGATTAGGAAACAGATAAATAAAATGTTAAAAGACAACGTATACAAAAGAGAACACCCAGGAATCGAAAGAAAGTTCTTTTCCTATTACCAATATTATTAAGAAACTCTAAGAAGTAAATTAATTTTCGATAAATATATAAATCACTAAAGTAAGTATTTTTATATAATTTCGTTTTATTTTAAGAACTTATAATAAGAATCTCCTTTTAATAAAAGCAAACGAATTTATTATGCCTTATTATATCATTTATAAATTAAATTGATTATGAAAGAATAAGCATCGAAGTTACATTAACAGTGATAGAATCATGAAGGAAGCTTCCTTTGTATTTATTTCATCTGGTCATTATTTTTATCATTTAAATCCGTGAAAAACACAGCTTCTTACTGCTTCTTCTAAGATACTAGATAATAAAATTTTTTTATATAAATTATTTAGATATTTTAATCAAATTTATAAAATCTAACAAATGACTGGCCATTTTACTATCTTAAGTTTTCATATATTCCCACATACTATAAACAAAAACTATCAGTTTTTTGTTATTATGCATATATGATTTATTCGTAAAAATTAAATTGAGATTATTATTGAGACTTGTTCATATTAAACTATTTTATAATCAGGAGACTCTGGGATAAACTGTCAAACTAAGGAAGGTATTGCCTATACAAAGACCATACAAGTGGTGAGTAGCCAACGATTCCATGGAATATACTAGTGAAGGGCACCTCATATGGATGAATTACTCTTTATATAGGAGAAGTGACAACTCTATGAACATGAACACAGAGTCTTAAATTGGAGTACAGTCAGAAAAATGATGTTTGTGGAATTAAAAGTTGTAAAAGTTGATAGTAAAAACTGAAATGGAGGAATTAGATGGGCTTAGATCAGTCCGATTGTATGTAGAGACCAAGTAACCATAGAACAACTAATGACTTAAGCCAAGGGTTAAAAGAGAAGTGAGAAAAAGAAGGAAGATAAATGCCTGATAAATATAAGGTTTGTCTTTTGAAGTAGAACAAGCTGACTTGCAAACATTTGATAGGATTTTCCGATTGTAAAAAGTGAATTTCAATTAAACAATCAAATTATAAACAAACTTGACATTACTTTAATTAGTAAAGAAATTATTTTAAATTGGTAATTATAACAAAGACTATAAATAATTGGATATATAATGAATTTAAATATTTATAGAAGTAATATTTATGTTAAATATTTAGATGTTTCAAAAATTTAAAAGTAAATGAACAGGATTACTTTCCTTGTATTTCTTTTAATAACCATTATAATATAGAGTATTTTGTAAATATAAAACCTTAGATATTTAAGATATTGTTTAATCATAAAAATAAGTATTATATTCAAATAATAGATATAAATAATATTAATTATAATAATATTATCTAAAAGAGATATTATAAAAATACTTATAGGTAAATTAAAATATGAAATGAATAGTCGCGATAATTACCCAGAGATTTAATTCAGTAGAAATATTTTTTAAGAATATTTGACTAGTAGCGATTCTCCGCTATTCATACTTTATTGTCTGCTTCCTTCACTACTTGTGCTGTCTACTTTGCTCCTCCTAGTTTTCTATTGCTTTTGATTGTTCCTTAGCTCCCACTAGCTTGTTCTCAGCATCATCTGTGTTTCTGTTAATTGAATCTTCCTCTCTCTTTTTTTGCAATAAAGATATAGAAAATCAATATTAATATTGAAAATTACTATGGAAGAGGTTTAATTAAAAATATAAAACTTAAAATAAAACTTTGAAATAAAGAAATTAAAAACAAAACTTTGATTCATTATAACGATGAGTAGTCTAAATAATTACAATACTATTAAAAACACTAATGAAGATCATTAAAATAGTATAAATAAATGAAATGTGGCTCCCATTATAAGAACAATCCAGGTCAATGTGATGTTGAAGAGAAAGTCTCTGTATGTGAAGAAATTTACCAAAGTAGAACACCACAATTTTTAATTCAAAAAGATAAAGCAAGTCATCAATCTGAATAGTTAGCGCATTATTTTATTCACTTCATAAGTATTTCAACTTATTTTATTTTTAAAAGACTCAATGATAATAGCACGACTTGACTTTAGATTCGTAAAAGTGAAGAAAAACTAGTCAAGAAAACCAAAAACATATATAGATTAGCATTATTAAAGATTCATTATCAATATATAGCATTTGAAGACCATAAGGAGTTAGATAGATGGAGCAATTACATTGATTTCAGATAAGAGGCAGATGATTAGTAAAAAGATTATGAAAGACTAAGATCACAATAGATCATAAAACCACTTTCCAATGACATCAGACCTTACCTCTGCAATTAGCAATAAAGGAAAATCTTTGACATTGATCGGAATTAATAGATTCAATATTGTAAGTAAAGCAAAAGACTATAAAAACTGGTACTAGAGCCACATGATTCGGCAAAGATTATTTTCTTCAAAATTTACTATAATAAACTAAATTAAGGCTAAGATAAACATTATTATTTTATAACCATCATATTTTGAAATTATTATAATATATGTTTAATGTAAATTAAGAATTAAAACATATAATTGATATTAAAATATAAATTTTATATTGAATAATATTAATGAAATATTAATTGAAATCAGTTTGGTAATATGATATTTCATCATCTTATGATGAATTTTTAATGACTAAAAGTAGTAGTTGTTCGAATCAGGAGGAATATTACTTTATGGGATAGCATTAAATCTACTAAACAACATTAAAAAAAATTTAATAAGAAAGTGATAGTTCACTTTGCAAATGTTATTTTGAAGATGTCAAAAAATCTAGGAAGACATACATCACTTGATATAAAGCGAACTTTACCAAATATTTTAAAATACGACATAAAAAGTAAAGATTACCTTAATAAATGAACAAATTGAATCGAAATCTTACTAGCTTTCCATTGTAAATCACATGAATAACAAAGTATGGTAGAATATTGAATTAATTAATACTGGTTCTTTGGCAAGGCAATTCAGCAATAATTACGATAGCCTGAATCTCGAGTATATTTTCTGCATAAAGTTTTCAAAAATCCTCTAGTTAATTTGAGGAAACTGAGGAATAACTGGTGAGGGAAGTAGTCCCAATCAATCAGAATAGAATATCATTTATTTACTTTGAAATTTGTAATTCAAAATACTCTGAGATCCCAGAAAAATTCTCCAATTAGTGAACTCTTATTAGTCCAATTTATTTAAATTTTTGTTTAAAATAAATTCATTACTATTATAGATTAATTTTAACATATTATTAAAAATAATTTGATAGATTATGAGCGATTTTATCAAATTATTCTCTTAGAACCTCTGTATCTTTTTTATATTTGATCATTTTTTAAGATTATTATCCCAGTTTTTTAGCATTTTTAAAGACTGTTTTCTTTCTCATTAATCAATACCCAATTATATTATTGATAAATACTTTTAAAATAGGCAAAATTAGAGAAATTCTAATACAAAAATAATTTATTCAATTATAAATGAAATAAGATAAAATTAATATTTTTAACCAACTTGTTTTCGTTTACTGTAAAGAAATAAAATTACATAAGAACTTAAATAATATACATTTTCTGTATATTTTCATTCACAGTTTATTTGTCGTCTTATCTTCCAATTTCTTAAGTAACATTTTCAACACACTTCAGTCTCACCTCCTTCATGAAGAGAGAACCTTATCAACTCTCTTATTTCCAATATCTTATAATAAATTGCATAAAACATGTCGAATGTTAATTGTAGGATAACTATTTCATAATTGTTAAATTTTATCATAGTTTTAACTATTATAATAAATATTTACACACTTTCATATTCATTTAAGATGTTAAATGAGCTTCAACAATAATTATCACTCTCACTTTCTATAACATGTTGTGGTTAAATTTTATTAAATTATTAATGCTCTATTTATCGATGCATTTATTATTTCCATTTTTATTATATTAATGAATGTCTCATACTATTCTCATTATGATTCCGCTTTAAAGTAAAGTTCATTTACAAATATATAGTTCGTAGTTGTTATCTATTTCTGATTCATAATTTCAATATATATTCAATGTGATTAATATTAATGCGTTAATTTATTAATTATTATAAATATATCTGCTCTACTTTAATTTATGCTATATATGACATAGCAATTTACAATAAGGTCGATGAGTAAGAAACTTAACTGAGGTATGTATAAAATGCCTAAGACTCTCAGAAAGGATAAATGTGACATTGGCATGGTATCTCAAGCCTACTATACATCCTCTAATTTCATGTCACACAATATTGAGAGATGACTGATGGAAGTAATGTCTAAGAGCACCATCCAAGAAACGCAATAAAAACATGTTTCATTAGAGACGTAAAGCAGTATTTGCTTTCAGCTCACTATTGAAAGATGTGATATAGTAGGCTCTAAAATGTATAACATGCCATATATTATAATATAAGAGTCATTGTATATGCTCAGTTAAATACGGAGGGAGGGATAAAAATGGTGATCCATAATATTAAAAGATAAGGGACTTGTGTGAATTTAAGAGCTAATTGCGGCAAAAAACACTACTCTTATAAACAATATGCGGATGCCCATTTATCTGCTTAGTGGGGTAAGCAAGAAATATATCGGAAAATTATATATTTAAACAACATTTTTTACTTTTCTCTTAAGGCATGTAGTCAGCCATTAGATCGATTATATATAAAAAAGTAAAATTTTAATCATAATTTATACTAAGTATGTATTATACTGTATAATGTGCCTTTAATTACAAGGTATACTATAGTATACTGATCAATTCTAACATTATATATTTTGGATAAATTCAAATAAGAAACTCATGAATCATCTCAAGAAGTTTTCGTACTTATCAGAAAATTTAAAAGTATACTTGTGAATATATAAAGTTTTTATTTTAGATATATCAAGAAGATATGCCAATAATCTAAGCTAATGAGCTCAGAGTGATCGCAGTCAAGTCATATCACAGAGTATCATCATATCCATTGTGAATTTAGAAGTGAGATTTGAACTTATTATATATTTAGGTCTTATTTATTCCCAAGAAATACTATCATTACTGTGTGGCTCAAGTTGGACTTATTGGTAGAGATGCGGGAAGAACTTTAAGCTGACAATATCATAGCTTTATCAATAAAAATTATTATGAAAATATATCTGTCGCATGTTTTAATTGGTACTTTCAGGGAGAAATTTAATTTAATTTACTTCATGAAAAATAAGGCAATAGGGATTACTCACAGTACTCTGTAATGGTGCATTTAAATATCAAAGTGAATTGCAACTTTTCTCAAATTGTGGTCTGCAACATAGGGAAAGCAGTTTTATTGCCTGTCGTAGACATGCATCATACAAAAATGGTTGAATTATGACTATACTTAGACGATAATCCAAGATAGCATGGACCATAGAAGGACAAGAAGAGAAGAAAATAATACAAAAGAATGATTATAATATGTACAAACAGAAAGCATATGTATAATTTTAATCAGAGAGTAATTTGGTTGCAGTTTAAAGTGTGAATATATTATTAATAAAATTAAGATTAAAATTAATCACATTGATTTCAATTTATTAATAACACTAAAATTTTAGAATTCTTTACAAGACGGTAATAAAATTGATCATGCTGATCAGTAGAAGTAAAATATGGAGTTTTCTCAACAAAAAAAGACTAAAATAGTTTAAAGAATAGTCAATAAGGAGCAGTTGGATCAAAATTATCAATTATCACAATAGATTGACGAAACTTCAAATAGATATAAAATGAAATTGTGATTTCTCAAAAAAAATTTGTGCTTTTTAATAAATATTGTTGGTAAAAGTAATATCAATTAAAGCAAATAACCTTAGACAAAATGCCTTAGTATATATCTCTTTGTCTATAGAATTTGGGTAATTAAAGATGGAAATGCTCACAAGATCTTAAATTCTTAAAAAACAAATGTGCGAGTAAATGACTTGAATACCTATCCAACACATGAGTTAAAGCTTCGCTAGTTCTATTTGAGAGGGGTATTTATATGGAGTAGCTTAAGTCTCCGACAGAAATATCTTCTAATGCAGACGAAATAGGAAACTCAGCAAGATAATATTTTTATCTTTTCTCTCTGTATTTGTGTATTGGTCCTCCCCCTACACTTTATAATGGTCCTCTTAATGGTAGAACCCAAACACATCATTCATGTATCTAACCCAAATACTCCACAACTGTTGGTTGTGGCATCTTAATACGGTGTAACTTCAGCAATACCGTCCTGTAGCAGCTAAATATCACCATTTTATTTATTGATTCTTACTTATACTACATGTTTCCTGTGAAAACGGCTTCTTATTCATATAGTATTGAGATCTCAACTCCGTACGCTTGTCTGTCTTTAGTTTATTAATCCCTTAAAAAAGCAATGTGACAGGCTCAGCCCAAATGATATTGATTTATGCAATAAAATGGTACACAGGTGCGTTTGCATGTTCAATAGTAGATACCCTTAAACATATTTACTTGCAGGAAGGTCTGCCTCTATTTTAATTTATAAAATCTTCATTTTCATATTATTGTTAATAAAATTCTGCTTATCACCTTAATAACAGGATAATCATTTATTTATATATCAGTTTAATATATCTTGCTACCGCTTAATCTTTCAATTTATTAGAAATAACAATCTAATGATATCGGTTCGCTCTTTAATTATCTAAATTACTAAGTTAAACTAGTCATAAATATATTTTAATATATTAAATTTAACGACTTGCTTCTATTAATAACATGCCACAAAAATTTTGTGATCTGCGGAGTTACTCAATCTTAATACTATTCTGTCAATCTCAAATCCCTGTTCTCAGGGTAATTATTTTTGTTTATTAACTCTTTTTGGCTATTTTTCAAGTTGATTAATAAAATTTAACATAAAAAAATGTATTTATTCTATTCTTTTAATATGCATAGAAAATTATAAAATTGAATTAATATGAACTATTTAGTCATTCTTCTACATTTTATTTCTTAATGTTTGAAGAACTAAAATTCCCATATTCTAGTTTATAAGGGTACTTCATTGTAATCTATATTAAAATAAAAATAATGTAAATGCCTTAAACAAATTTATCTTAATGATCAAAAATGCATTAAACCAAATGGTCCATCGAAATTAAAAATAACAATACACAAATTCTCATTTATCCGGGAAATTTCTGTTTAAATATAATATATTGATTGGTTATATTATGTTATTATTTCCGAATTTGTTAGATATATAAATATATTTAATTACTTATTATTTGGCTTATAAAAATGTAAGATTTTTCTGCCAATACCATTAGACTTTGACTTTTTTTCTAATTTAATAGACATGATATTTTATATTAGAAATAAAATTTGTAATTTATGTTTATTCATAATAATAATATATAAATTATTTTTATTACGATTAAATATAATTTAGAATAATTTATTATTATTTAAGCATATTTTGCTATTGAAAAATATTATCCGTTATTGATAATTAATATATAAATTTGCCATAAGTAAAAATGCTGGGAGATATATTCACCATAAGATATAGATTCTTTTATCATTTCGGTAGAATAAAAATATTTCTAAAATTTATAATGATTTAATTGATTTAATTTACGATGTTTTGATATATAATAATACTAATATTGTATAATGCATCTAATTATAATGATTTATTAATTTAAGCAAGCTATTTTTTTCATCTGTATAAAATTAAAAATATATTATTATATAATGCTGGTAGTTTAAAATTGTTTCTTTACTACACAAACGACATCATTTTTTTAATAATTATTTTTACAAGCAATTTAATCAATAAAGATTAGAAATTTAACTTTACACTTCCTAATAGACTTTGAATAAATAAAAAAGTAAATTTTGAATAATAAATATTTAAGTGTAAAACATCAAAATCCTGCCAAAGCTAGTTTCTTCTATAAGTTGTTTTCGCCCTGAAAATTCTGTACAAAATTATCGAATTCCTTAATGAACTTACTTTATATGTGTCACAATTCTTATAGAGTAGAAGTAAAATATTTATTTTTTTACTGCAAATTGATATTGGGAATGAGATTGACAAATATTATGTTAATTATATCAGAGTACTTGATATATAGTAGAAGAATTAACAATATAAAAATGGTAAATTTTATTAAGAAAACTACACCATCTAATAGAATCGTATATTTATCTATGATATTCATTTTATAGTCTATTAAATATTGGCTTATTATATTATATTAATCTTATTGAGCAAAAATTTAAATATTTACCAGAAATTAGGAAATAATCATTTTTATATTTAGAGTAAAATATTACTTTTTGGTTGAATTTATAAATAAAATCACACTCTATCCCAAATAGCATATATATTTGAGAAAGAATGTGGTATAGTATGATTTAAATTTTATTTTATCTTTAAAAAAAACATGCTGTTTCATCTAAATGATATATTATTTTAATTCATAAATAATTTATTTAATAAATATTTTGTTTTAATTCGTAATATTGAAGAAGATTTAAGATTAATTAATAAAATAGTGTGAGTTATAATATGTAAATAGATATGATAAACTTAATCAATCATAAATGTAATTTCTAGAAATAGAAATGTTACATTTAAAAATAAATTAAAAATAAAATTTAAATCACACTATGCCACACTCTATCTCAAATATATATGTTGTTTAGGATAATAGAGTGTGATTTTATTTGTAAATTCAATATAAAAAATAATATTTTACTATAAATATAAACTTGATTATTTCCTAATTTCTGGTTAATATTCAAATTTTTACTCATTCTATTTGATAGCATCAATTATATTTGCTTGGAGTAACCCCAATATCAATATCTTTAGTGTTAACTGTAGAAAGCTAAGAATCGATAATTTAAAATGATTTAGCTATTGAAATCCGTCACTGTAAATGTACTTAGGGTATATTTTATTTTTAGTTTTAACTTTTCATTCATACATTTTTTCCTCATTATTACCATTTTATAAATTGATTCTTATATTTATCATAAAGTTGAAATATCTTTAATGACCCTATATACCCTTAATTATATTTTATGCAATTATATCATTCTTCAATATATGTATTAAAAAATCGTCTATATTATAAATAGCTATTTGTTTATTTAATTTGATAATGCTTTTTCAGTAAGTAACATTATGAACTAGAAATAAAGCGACACGAGTGACAGTAGGGTTTTGGACAACTTGGAAGGTTTATGAAATTATTATGAAAATCAAGTTGTTAATAAATAGTCAAGAAATGAGGTCAACATTAAGATAAACAAGGACTCATTCGATAGTTTTAATGTTGATAACTCGAAAGACCCTAATTACCACCTTAAAATTTGATACATAAATTAAAAAAATATCTTCTTCCTAAGATCAATAATTTTTAATCTTAATTTTATCTTTAGGCAATTTTCAAATAAAAAACTGTAGTTTTTTAAATTTTTTTTTATCCTGAAATTAGTGTCTCCTTAATATTAAAAATAATTATAATAATTGTTAACTGCCATGAACTAGATATAGCAAAAATTCATATTGTTGTTTTTATATTTACATATTTAAATTGATCCATCGAAATTATTGTATTAGAAATATAATTTACAAATTAATTTATATATTAATAAGTGATAGAATTTAAAGGCTACTTGAGAAAGGATGATCAGTAAAATAGTAGCAATGTATATAAGAAGGGCATTATATTTTTATTATTCCTAAAATATAGATTTTATGACTACTTATTTAATTCATTAAACCTTATTGAAAACTATATATATATATATATTTGTATAACAATAATATAAAAATAAGATTTAATTTTATATTATTTTGTTAAAAAAAACAAATAATATTAAATTAAAATTAAAAAAATTAATCGTTAAAATAAAATGACATAAAAAAAAAATTATAAAAGTAGAATAAAATACAAAAATAAGACTAAAATAGACATATATATGAAGAATATTATTAATTTTGAATAATTGAAATTACCTAAACCAAAAAAGTTATTTGTAAAAATTATACGAAAATAATTAAAAAATAAATAAAAATATAAATTAAGGTGTTAACATGAGGCCATTAATCAAATAAGGCCTGCAAATCACAAAATCAAGATTTGACTAAGTTACGAATAATTAAATTTAAATTTTAAGAAATTTTAAAAATAAAATACTGAAATACTGAAAAGGCGATAAGATTCCATTGCCTCAAATAAAGTAAGGACACAGGAAATATGTTAAAATAATAAAAATAGAGATTATAGAAAATTAAAAAAATAAAAATGCTTAAGAACACAATTTAAAACATGAATTTTATGAAAAATATCATAATAATTTCTTAAGAAAGTTGCGCTTTGAAAGATTTTACCAACAAAGAAATATCTTAAAATAAATAAATAAATAATAAAAACTCAAAAATATTAAAAAAAAGAATATAAGAAATAGAAGATATTTTCAGCAAATTCCTATTCAACCCATCACCCTTCATTTTTGGGTTTTTGACGACCTCAGAAGATGGTCACGGAAATTCATGAGATGACTTGGAATTAAGCAAATCCACTAAATTTGGGCTCCTGAGCAAGAGTGTGACACTGGAACACAAGATATATAGTCATTTTAAAAAGTTATAGGGGGATCATTTTGTCAATTTTTGCGTTTTCAAAAATTTGTCCAGGGCCGAACCTTTCCCCGCCAAAATACAACTTCCATTTTATATTTCCCAAAAACACCCGAATATAATGATTCTGGTCATTTAGACCTCGCTGAACACGAATATAAAATCAGAATGGATTTATCTTCAAAACGCGCAAAGATATAAGCGAAATAAGCAAAATGCAGCAATTTCCTTATATAACCCTTCGCCCTTCATTTTTGGGTTTTTGAGGACCTCCGAAGATGGTCACGGAAATTCATGAGATGACCTGGAATTAAGCAAATCCACTAAATTTGGGCTCCTGGAGCAAGAGTGTGACACTG
>ARYC01004781.1:0-39153 GCA_000711775.1 Oxytricha trifallax
CACAGCACCTTTTTTTTTATTTGGCATCAAACTTTTCACTCAAATATTTATTGAAGCCAATTATGTATTATAAGTGCAGTTGAAATAGTGTCCAAGAACTTTTGAAAGTCAACTCACAAATGAACCAAAATTCGATAGTCTTGCATATTGCATTGCGCTCTATCTTTTAAGGTGCATTCGAAGGTACTATTTCAAAGCACCTTTTTTTTTTATTTGGCATCAAACATTTCACTCAAATATTTATTGAAGCCAATTATGTATTATAAGTGCAGTTGATATAGTGTCCAAGAACTTTTGAAAGTTCAACTCACAAATGAACCAAAATTACATAGTCTTGCAGATTGCATTGCGCTCTATCTTTTAAGGTGCATTCGTAGGTACTATTCCACAGCACCTTCTTTTATATTTGGCATCAAACTTTTCACTCAAATATTTATTGAAGCCAATTATGTATTATAAGTGCACTTGATATAGTGTCCAAGAACTTTTGAAAGTCAAGTCACCATATAACCATAATTTCATTTTCTCGCAGATTACATCGCGCTCTATCTTTTAAGGTGCATTCATAGGTACTATTCCACAGCACCTTTATTTTTATTTGGCATCAAACCTTTCACTCAAATATTTATTAAAGCCAATTATGTATTATAAGTACACTTGATATAGTATCCAAGAACTTTTGAAAGTCAAGTCACCAAATAACCATAATTTCATTTTCTTGCAGATTACATCGCGCTCTATCTTTTAAGGTGCATTCATAGGTACTATTCCACAGCACCTTTATTTTTATTTGGCATCAAACTTTCACTCAAATATTTATTGAAGCCAATTATCTATTATAAGTGCACTTGATATAGTATCCAAGAACTTTTGAAAGTCAACTCACAAATCCACCAAAATTTCATTTACTTGCAGATTACATCGCGCTCTATCTTTTAAGGTGCATTCATAGGTACTATTCCACAGCACCTTTATTTATATTTGGCATCAAACCTTTCACTCAAATATTTATTGAAGCCAATTATCTATTATAAGTGCACTTGATATACGTGTCCAAGAACTTTTGAAAGTCAACTCACAAATCCACCATAATTTCATTTTCTTGCAGATTACATCGCGCTCTATCTTTTTAGGTGTATTAAGAGATCTTTTCCTTAATAATATATTTATTAAGGATAATTTTATTTATTTATTTGATTAAATGCAGAGGCCTTTTGAGCATAATCCAAAGTTTATATACGCTGATGAGGTAGTATGCACGTTTTATACCTTCATATTAAAGTCTTGGTATTTGGGTTTTGCAACATAGAATTATAGTGTTATAATATGTAGTTTTAAAATCATGGAATACTTGGTATTCAATCGATTTTATATTTTATATTTTATATTTTTGATATTATATTTTTGTAATATCAACTATATTTTTATATTTAGTTTTTGGATAATGTTAACGAAAGTTTAATTTCAAAGTTTTTGGAAAACAACTCACAATATTTTATAAATAAAGTATAATCATTTCTTAATTTATGCCATATCTATATTTAGACTAAAATCCATATTACTTCAGATCGTTTGAGGTTATACAGGTAACTCCAAATAAAGTAATTACATATTAAGTAATATTTGCCTTTTCAGACTTTATATATTATGACTACGATTACTAAGGATTATAACATCAACAAATAATTTATTTATGTTTAACTTTAAAAAAGCAATATATTATTCAAATATATTTTAACTTATTTTCTAATTAAATTAATTAATATATATATTTATTCTAATAAAACTTCAATTTATACATTACTTTTAATTAGTTATAATATAAAATAGGATTTCTCTGTTCGCATATTTTAGAGTATTGTAGGAATACATTGGATATGGGAAAATGAATCAAAATTATATTAATTAAATATTTAAATCATGGAGTTATCAAATTCAAAGTGACTCAAATTCAAATCTAATTCGATTGTACGGTAGATCCCGCAATTCTAGTTGGACACTACTATTGGCAATATTCCTGAATCATCCCAGGAAGCGATATATTTTTATTTTGAGCTTATTCCCAAAAATAATATAATGGATTTTTCTCGAATGGTCAATGAGATAAATTCATTATACAATAACACCTACTCATTTTTAATGCGATATCCAGAGAGTAAATATATAGTCAGGGTTTGGAGACATTTTCCAAAATATAACTGAAATTAATTAATAATTAATTTTCATTTTCATTCATTTTCCCAAATCGAATGTATTACTACAACAATATGCATTTCTAATACCCTTCCAAGTCACTATTTAATTAAAAAATTTAAATAAATTGTGACTTGTGACTTGCTATTTTCTTTTTCAATTATTGTATCAATATTTTCCTTATTTAATAAGTGTCAATGTTAATAAATTTATTTTATTTATAGTATTAAATTAATGTGTTAATTTTTAAGATTGTTTTTTATTCTTAAGATTAAATTTTTTCAATTGAATTTTTAATTTATTAATTTGAAACATTAGAGTTAAATTTAAAATGTTTTTACAGTAAGCATTTTAGAAATACAAAGAAAACTCTAAGAATTCCTCTAATCGTATTATTGAAATTTTAATTTTTAAATTATTCGAATTTTAATTTTAATTTTAATTTCTTTAATGGATAACATCTTTGCATTAATCAAAACTATCTTGAATTCTAATCAATTAAATGTTTTTAAAAATAATTTTAATTTTAATCATGCATGTTTTCATGGTATCTTTAATTGCTACTATTTTAGCATTTTTTAATTGACTAATTTAATTTATATTGTTAATATGTTACTGCATTCAAAATTTAAATCAATTATAAATAATGATAAATATAGCGCAAAAAAAATATTCTTATCTTAAAAATAGAGCCTAACATTTATTCAATATTTGATTAATTAACATTTTAACAACTTGAATATAAAATTACTACATAAAGTAACAGAAATTTAAATTTAAAGTGAACAATTACTATTTTTGTTTGGACATCATACCAAAAACAATATTCCAATTAATTATAATAAATTAGATTTGAGATACAATACAATAAATTTAACAATTAAATTTAATTTTCCTTGAGAATTAAATTAGTTAATATATACATTAAATTTAATGGTAACTCATTCAAATTTGCAAATAAAATATTTAATTTAAATAATTATATTTAAAATAGAATATTGATTGAAGCAATATTTGAAAAAACTTAAAAATTAAAAGTATATTCATCTGTATAATTGGTAATTTGATGAGTTTTGAATTGTTTATTAAGCATTTAACTATTATTAAAGGAATGCATTTATTTTATAAAAATAATTTATAAAATATAGTAATTTAATTAAATTTATAAATATAAAAGTAAAATAAAACAAAATGAGTCTAAATCAGCAAAAGCAACAGTAATATAAATACACGCAGTAACAGCAACTCCAATTATAGTCTGCTGTATAAATAGAATCCTAATCTCAAAAAAATTAGCAATAAAATTCACTCTAAGTATGCTAGCTCAGCCTCCAAGGAGAATTTGGACAATATTAGAAGTTGCAAAGTTCTCCATTATTATGGATTTATGAAACCATAAAATTTGCACAAAAATGCTGAATCAGAGAATTCTTAAGCTGTTTTAAGGTATTCTCTATAGGAAGCTACTCTAGCAACATAGTTTCTTCTCACATACTAACAGATTTTGACTATAATGATGAAAAATGCTATGATTAGTGCTAACAATAGGATTTCAATTTCTTAAAAGCACTCAAAACTTTTGAGAATGAAAAGTTTTTAAAGATTTAAAATTCGGCGTTGGTGAAGGAACTTATGCTTCTATTTATATAACTGGAGAATTTCAATGCTCAAGCTATCTCAAATTGTTATTGTCCTTGCATGATAAAATACAAATAGATTTACACATTATAAATAGCATTTATATTTCATTCATCCTATTTTCACATTCTTCTATTCAAAATATAAAATTTAATAATGTAAATTTATATTTGTAGAACAAATTTACAATCGGTGATATAATTTTTTAAGGTATATTTAAGGTAAAGCAAATATTTACAATAATAAAATGTATAAAATTTATCTTTCAAGAGGAAAATATTAATCATGAAAAAAATATAAGGAACTATTGACCCAACTGATTTTATTATCATTTAAGAATATAATTCCTTTTTAAATCTTACTATTAATATGTTTTCAATATCTTACACATTAATATGATTTGTGTGATATAATTAAAATTTAATTTATCCTCTTGTGCATCTTGATAATTTTGAAATTTTTGTCAAATTCTATTAAAATGATAGAAATGCAAATAAATTCAATTTACAATTATTATTCATATCTGAAAGATTAATTTAAAAATAATTATTATAATTGTAATTAAAAATAATTTTTAATTTAGTTATTATTTTATTGTAATTAAATAAATCAAATATATAAAATTATTATTTTAATCTATAACTTTTGATACTTAGTATATATAATTTTTTAAAAAGATAATAAATATAATTTTGTTATGTTATAAATAGATATGTATTTAAAAAAATCATAAATCAAAGAATTTAAATTATTAAAAAATAAATACACTTTATTAAGGGATTTAAATAAATAAATAAATAAGCTTTAAATAAAAAAGATTTAATAATAAATAAATATAAAATATTTGATAATTGAGACTACATATAAGATTAAAGGAAGCTACCTCTTATTCTTACAAATGTTTGCAAAGGCATTAAAGAGCCGCACACTTTAGGGTATGTCCATAAAGACTTGAAGCCTGAGAATATTATGCTTATCTTTTCACCTCTCAGAGTAGTAATAATTGATTTCAATAGATCATAGAGAGTTGAAGCTTCAGGACTTGGCAACGTGTATGGTACTCCTGGATACTTTCCAGAAAGGGAGGACTGGAGAGATGGTGATATTAAGTGGGATGTATGGGCTCTAGCAGCAATTATTGCTGAATGCGATATGCAAAGAAATGATTACTATAGCTGTAAGAGAGAGAAAGATTCAAAACAGAGAATACAGCAATATCTAGACTAGAATAAGATAAAAGGTAGAATGAAAGACATGGCTGAGTAGATAATTATTAAGCCTAATCACAGATCTAACCATAAAATAGACTAAATTGTAAGTTGGATAGGAAAAATAAAGTTTATAAAGTTGCGTCATGACGCAAAAGTATTGTTTGAGTGAATAGTAAAAATAATACACCTCTAATACACACTAATATTCAATATATTTAAACATTAAGCCCATACATAAACCCTATTAAAACCCAAATAAAGCATGCACTAATAGACTACTTTTATCAATCAAAAACTTAATCAAATAAATTCAGGGGTTTTGGGGTTTTGATTAATTTAATAAACACGATTAATAGTAAAACAAATGATACTCCAAATTTAAGAAATCCAAAGAGACCGCAAAGATAAAGTAAAATAAGGATTTTGAGTAAAAGTAAGAATAAAGATCACAAAAATACTGATAATTAATAAAACACTTAAACACCTACTGGTTATAAACTCCCTTCAATCATGAAAAATACTTTTGACTTTTAAATTTATTTTTGAATATTTTTGTTAATTTGTGAATGTCGCAGTGTATTTAATAAAACATTTTACCCAAGTAGTAAACTCTGATAAAGTAAATACTTGCTGATACTTTATCTAATTCACACAGTAGTTCACAGTTAACTCAACATATCAAGAAAATACTAACAAAAAGAAGGAAAACTAATAAATAAATGAGGTATTAGTTCAAGGGAATAATATGCTAGCAAAGTAGCACAAATAAATTAAATTTAGATATTTAATAGCAGTTACAGTAAAGTAGCAATCTATATAATAATTAATAAATGTGATATGCTACTTTACCATATTTTAATTAAATGAGAAGAGTAAAAGTAGGTCACAATCCCCAAATAAAGATAAAAGGTATACTTAAAATACTAATACATCAATTGCTTTTTATAATTAAAATACTGAGGACCCTAATTATCAACTTGAATCTAAATATTAGTTGTTGGATGTGGATTAGAATTCAACAAATGATACAAAAGAATAGTCTAGAAAATAATCTGTGAAAAATATTTCAAATAACAATGGGTATCAATCTACTAGTAAAATCAATAGATTTACTAAATTCAAAGTGTATAAATATTTAGACGTAATAGATTATACTAGTTTGGGTTAAGGATTAATATTTTAAATCTTTAGTTATTATTAATAGTTATTGTTTATCTAAATATGTCAGTCAGTACTTGCGCTCTATCAGGTCTCCCACTTGAGAATCCAATTGTGTGCACTAAAACAGGGTAAATATTGATAAATTTTATCATTAAATTGTTCATTTATTAATCAATTGGTCTGTAGACATGTATTTGAGAGAGATTTGATCAAGAAACACCTAGATCACACTGGCCAGTGCCCTTTGACAGGCGTAGATTTGAATTTCGATCAGGACTTTGTTGAGTTGAAAGTGTCATAAGCTGCACTTCCCAAACCCATAGTTGCAAACAACGTCCCAGGTATACTTCAAATGTTTCAATCTGAGTGGGATAACGTGATGCTTGAAGTATTTTAGCTTAGAAAGAACTTGGAGCAAACTAGAAGAGAGCTTTCTCAAGCACTGTATCAACATGATGCAGCATGCAGAGTGATTTGCAGATTAATGAAGGAGAAGGAAGAACTGTAAAATGTGCTCTCATTGACGACCGATAAGATGGAACAGTACAAGAGTGAATTAGCATCATAAGTTGTCCAAGGGGGTGCCAGTGGACTAGGCTACGTTAGAGAAGAGAAGTAGGATGAAGGTATGTACCCTGAATTAGCTGCAAGAATGGAGAAATTATCTAAGCAATTACAGGAGTAAAGAATATATGGGTATGAAATATGTAAACCCCAAAAAAGCAATTATTCAAAATATGTGATAAATAATCTAAATTAAATATTTAACCGTTTACTCATTAAGAAACTTTACTAATTACCGAAGTTGTTCTCTAATTTAATATTCCTTTATTTATTATCTAAATATCACAATTTCTCTCCCTCAATATAACACATAATAAAGCTATCAAATTCTTTCATCTTAAAATGGCTTTTAATTTAAGAAAGAAGCAATTTAGAGTCTTTCCGTATAAGAAATGTAGAATAATTGATAATTTACAATTTAATATCATTCTCATGCTTAATTATATTGTTTACGTCTTCGACAGATAATAAACTTGATTAATTAATTTAAGTAACCTCACTACTATTTCAACTAAATATAAATCTTAATCAATAATGATTTTTCGTTCTTATTTGTAAATAGACTATGTCTTATATTGCTATATTTATGATATTCTCTTAATTCTACTATATAGTTAATATTAAATAGTTCTTTCATTTTTATGATATGAATTAAATTATTTATTCTCCCTTTATTTATGATAGTTGATTTAAAATTTGATTATATACATATGAAAATAAGAATTTTATACTGTTTAATAGTACTCTGAGAAACCTTAATTCACCGCTTAGATATATTACATTTTTTAGCAAATAATTTTATCTGAATATTCAAGAACTATTAATACTTGGTCTTTATAATTCAATACATGATTGAAATTAATAACGCCTATTCTTAACTAATATTTTAAAACTCATCAAGACTTTGGAAATAGTGGCATTGGGGTTTATATAAATTGTTCAAATTTTTATTAGTATTCTCATCCTTTTATAGAAAAAAAGATAAAGCACCAGCTAATTATCCAAAGCTTGAAGACTACAAAACACTCAAATAAGCTGGATCATTCCCATTACACGATAGCACTAAACCAGGTATTTTAGATCTTGACATTCATCCAATTAATGATACTTTCATTTTATCTGGAGGAAGAGACTCCAAAGCAATATTGTTTGATCGTAAGGAGGGTCAAATAATCAAGAAAATTGACGTCTTTGATCAAAAGAAGAAACCTGGAGTTACTGTTGCAAAGTTTGTACCAGGATAAAATGATTTATACAGCATCTTTGGTTCATCTGATGGTCATGCTGGGGTTTGGCTTCTCGATTACTAAAATGAAAAATACTCAGAGAAATACTCAATTTAAGGTCATAATGGTGCTATAACTGGTGTAAGTTTCCAGCCACTTAATGAGCATGCAGTCATCAGTTCAAGAGATAAGACTTGGAGTTTGCACAACCTCTTCCAAGGAGTCAGATTAACAACTATGAAGGAAGATGAAGAAGTCACTTCCATTGAATTTCATCCTGATGGTCTTTTGATGGCTTGTGGTCTTAAAAACGGCATTATTAAGATTTACGATTTTAGATAATTGAAACAAATCATGGAACTTAAAGATTTTGCAGGCTATGGAGAAGTGAACTCACTTTCATTTTCAAACAAAGGAACTTCATTCGCTGCATCATGGTCAAACATGAAGGATAGTAAAGTTATTAACTTGAGAAAGATCCAGGAAGTTTAATCACCAGTTAATCATTTCGCTGACACAACTACCCATTCAGTTCACTTTGACACTTATGGAAACTATCTCTTAAGTGGTTCTGGAAATGGCATCAATATTTATGGAGGAAAGACAATGAGTGAACCTATTCATAGTATGATTGCACATGAAGGAGTTGTTAATGTCGCCAAATTTTCAGCTAATGGTCAAATGATTGTAACAGGAGGAGAAGACAGATTCCTTAAAGTTTTTACTCTGTGATTCAATCAAGATTTATAGAAAAGGCATTTAATAAAAGTAATTAATTCTCTAATAAAAATTCAGATTTTTATATTTATTTATGAAGAATAAGATTAATCAAAGCATCTCGAACCATTCACTAAATTGAATATTTAAAATCAACATTGTTTTATAATCAAATTTTTTATTCCTTAAAACTCTTTATAAATCGTAATTATTATGTGTTTAAAATAGATAACTGCATATAAATTTAATTCAAATTTGATATTATATAAAAATGGAACATTTGTAGCCTTTACAAAAATAGAAAACTCTCAACGATGATGTTTAATCTGTCCCAAGTCAAGATCAGCCTTCAGATGATAAGTTCAAAATTAACTTGCTTGAATATGAACGACATATTTTGCAAGACTTAAATCAGAATAAGAACAGTCTATTAGTTTTAGCAAGAGGCTTCAGTGTCGCAAAATAAGTAGCTAATTTTTTAATGCAATATCGTAAAACCTTTGACTGTGGAAATAATGTGCACTCATCGCCATTTTTAATCTTTCTGATCAACTTCTCAGACTCAGACTACTAAGCTATTGAGTATTATTTACAGTAATGCACATATGATGGAACAAATCCCTTGATGATGACAAGAATTGCTCCTAGTGATTCACTTACAAACAAAAGAATTGATATGTACTTAAAGGGAGGTGTATTTTCAGTAAGCTATAAAGCCATAGTCCTAGATTTGTTGACAAAAAGACTCAGTCCCTCGATTATAAGTGGATTCATTATCAATAATGCTCATAAAGTCTAAGAGAACAGCTAAGAAAGCTTTCTTTGCAAGATATTGAGAAAGGATAACCCAGACAATGCGTTCATAAAATGCATTTCAGATAATCCGAGCTTAATTGCAAGAGGAGGAGGAATTTTTGGAATCGAAAATCTGATGAAAATATTGCAAGTAAATAATTTGTACATTTATCAAAGAATTAAGAAATCTATAAAAGACTCAATTGATAATGTGAAGTAAATCAAAGTTATTGAAAATGGTTTAAAATTTACCAAGAGAATGGATGAAATGCATACTATCTTAATTGAATTACTTGCTGCATGCTTAGAAGAACTCAAAGGTTAAATTAAGAAATTTGATAACTTATCTGGAGAGCCTGATGAAGTATTAGACCCCTAAAAAGCTTTACTTAAATCATTCGAGGGGCTATTCAGAGGCATGATGGGAAAGAACTATGTATATCTAGGCTAGAAAGCGAATTAGCTTATTTAAAATATTAGGGATATTAAAAAATTGATGTGGCTTTTACTCAACTAAGATTGTGTGAATTTTTACTATAATCTGAATGACTTGAGAACAAATGAGAATGCTAATAATTTCTCTATATTCAAATACAGTGATGAAGAGACTACAAACAATATAGAAAGATTGCATAAGCTGGCTAAAGAGAGAATAATGCAAACAATTATGAAGTAAAATGATGAAAGCGATCATGAAAATGATTAAGATTAAGATCAAGACTCGGATGTGATTTAAAAATCAGGATAGAAGCAAGGAAAGAAGAAAAAGCACAAGTCCACATTAGATAATGACTATGGAAGACTCAATGAAAAATACAATAATTGGTGGTTAATGTTTCAGGAAAGAGCGAGAAACATAGATAACTTACAATAATATGAGAGAGATTACGATTTTGTAGTAAATTTTGAGCAAGCTCCCAAATTTTAGTGTCTGATAGACATCTTAAATGATGCGGAAAATTCATTTAAAAAGTCATCTGATTTTAGAGACTATGAAACGTTCCAGTTAAAGAGATTACATAAAAACACAAAGAAAAAATCAAAAAGTAAAAAACTTGAGGATGAATTGCATGGAAAATAAGCAGAGGCCTCTTTAAAATAAAAAGAAGAGCTAAGATAGGCTCAAAATAGAAATATATTGATTCCTGTTAAGGTCTCTAAAACTTAAGCTGACATACAGAGATTTTTGATTAATCACTTTGTGAAGTCAGATTAAGGGAGAAGTTTTTATGAAGAAAAGCTTAAATTTCACCTATCTTCACATTCTGAGCGCTAAAAAAGATAATCGATAGTTTCTCAATCTAAATAGTGCAATTAAGCTATAATTGAGGCATATTTTACACATAAACTGAGCATACATTTAGAGCAGAAATTTGAATGGCAATATAACAAGTGCAATAGATATACTTCAAATGGTTAGACTTTCAAAGATAGTAAGAAGCGCCCAAGAAATGAAATGAGTGGTTAAGATAACTAAAACATTTAGCTTAACTATTAAAATTCAAATTTATCTGAAGATGTAATTTAAGAAATTGAAGAGGGAAACTTTAGGCCCTAAAACATTATAAATGGTTATAATGTTCATGTCCTATAGATTTAAAATAATTCAGATTTTGAGCTTGCCTTAAGAAACCTTGATCCTAAAATTGTAGTTTTATATGAACCCTAACTAGAATTTATGAGAGCTATTGAAATTTACAATGCAGAAAGAGTTAAATTTCATGAAGATCCAGATAGTTTAGATTAAATTGAAGTAAATTTCATGATTTTTGAAGAAAGTGCTGAGTATTATCAATACATGAATAATGTAGAAGTTGAGAAAAAAGGCTTTCAAAAGCTAATGGACATCAAACCAGTAAGTTTATTGTTTTTTATTCATGATATTATTATAGAAATTGTACATAGAATTAAAAGATTTCAAGTTGGAAAATGAGGTAAAGCTACTAGAAAAGAGAGATCGAATGGGAAATGACAGGAAAGGTGGGTACAAAGCTTTAACAGATCAAAATATATCTGAGATAGATAGAGATATCATAGCAGTTGATAGCAGAGAATTTTCAAGTACTACTCCAATTTATCTATATGAAAAAGGATTTTGGCTAATACCCCTTGTTATGACAGTTGGAGATTATGTAATATCTGATGAAATTTGCATTGAAAGAAAAGCAGTCAAAACTGGAGATTTGTTTGAGTCTTTTAAAAGTGGGAGACTATTGAACTAAATTACCAACATGGCCAGATTCTATAAGAAGCCAATGCTTTTAATTGAATTTGAAGAAAGCATACCTTTCAAACTTACAGACAAAAATGTTTTTGATTCAACAGCAGGAGGTGAAGTGAATCCAGCAAATATTATTTCAAAGATTTCGCTATTGACCTTACATTTTCCAACTCTACAAATCCTTTGGAGCAAGGGTCCTCAACATACAGCAGATATCTTCAAAGAACTAAAACGTACTTAAACTGGTCTTTAGAAAGACCCAGATCTCTAGAAAATAGCTAGAATAGGTAAAGTGGGTGATTTAAGCGGAGATGCAGACTTGCTTGAAGAAAACAATGAAGACGATGAGTTTAATAGATTTATGCCCACTGAATTCTTGAAGAAGCTACCAGGCATAGACTCAAACAATATCAATATGCTTACCTCTAAAGTAAGGAATATGGTCGATCTATGCTAATTAGATGAAGATGAACTAAAGAAAATTATAAACCACAGAAATGCAAAAGAACTCAAAGCATTTTTAAGTAGGAAAGTTGATGTTGTAAAAAATAATGATGAAACTGAAGATTTGTGAGTTAAATTTATTCAAGTATTTTATATTCTTAATCATCTACTTATTTGATTGTCACATAAAATACTAATTTTGGGTTTAAATTTATTAAAATAAACAACTAACGAAAGCGATTATATATTTAAGTACATATGTATTTTCTCACAATGATTTATTTGTCATAATGCTTCGACAACATTATTACCATAGCCACTGAACAAAGGCACTAAGACCAATGTGATTGTGGAAAGCAATTTAATTAGGATATGGATTGAAGGACCAGCTGTGTCTTTGCAAGGGTCACCAACTGTATCTCCGGTAACTGCTGCTTTATGAGCATCACTACCCTTACCACCATAGACTCCAGTCTCTACATATTTCTTAGCGTTGTCCCAAGCACCACCTCCGTTGTTGAAGAAGAGGGCCATTAAAATGCCTGTGCTAGTTGAGAACATCAAGAATCCAGCTTTAATTAAAAAAATATTATTCTTAATATATTTAAAGCTAACACTTAAGCTCCAAGGAGTGGTCTATTAGTATAACTTCCAATTATTCTGAAAATTACTCCCACAGTAATAGGTGACAAAACTGAAAGTAGACCAGGCTTAATCATTTATTTAAGTCCTGCTTGGTTGACAATAGCGACACACTGCTTGTAGTTTGGCTTCTCTTGATAAGTCAAGATACCTGGATGTTCCTTGAATTGTCTTCTCACTTCCTTAATAACATCTTCAGCTGCTATACCTACTGCTGCAATAGCCCATGAACTGAACACGAACACTGTCATTGAACCAAGAAGTCCTCCAACAAAGATTTCTGGTACAGCAATATCAATGTGTTTGAACTCCATACCAGTTAGCATTTCTACTTCATCTAAGTAGGCAGAGAACATCAGGAAACAAGCTAAAGAAGCACTACCAACTGAGTAGCCCTTTGTATTTGCTTTTGTTACATTACCAACTGCATCTAATCTGTCTGTAATATCTCTTACTTGTCTGTCTTGTCCACTCATTTCTACAATACCACCTGCATTATCAGCAATAGGTCCAAAACCACTCATTGATAGTACGTATACACCTGATGAGAACATTCCCATTGTTGCAATAGCAGTACCATATAAACCACCAATCTTAAAATCAAAAACATTACTATCAATCAGATATTGATTTTTTAATTGAATAGCAGCACCTTTACTGTCTGTAATGCCAGTAGATTCACCAAGATAAAATGCTGTAATAATTGCAACGGAAATGGTGATTACTGGTAATCCAGTACTTTCCAATCCAACTGAAAGTCCGGTAATGATATTTGTGGCGTGTCCCATTTAACTTGATCTAGCTATGCTTCTCACTGGTTCATAAGTGTAGTCTGTGTAATATTGAGTGATTTTAATGAATAAGAAAGAGACTACAACTCCAACACATCCACAAAGGAAGAATTTGAAGAAAGCTTGAGGTAAGGCATTCAAACCCCAAAATCCCTTAATGAGTTTTATATGTGTTTAGATAGATGAGGGTAATGTTGGGGATTAGGGCTTTTTTATTAATTTCATTCTTTATGTTAGATTAAATGTAATTTATTAATTTTATGGTGGAGATTTTTATTCTTTTTTAATTTAATTATCTCTTCATATCTTATTAATGTTATTTATAAATAAATTCATTAAGAAAATTTAAATGAAATATGCATTTTTTGTTTGCTTTACTTATTTAATTAAGCTATCTAAATTTTATAAAAACTTCTTCTTATAACTTTTTGAGACTCCATTTTTTGAAATGTTTTAGTACCAATTTAGTTTTAATAATTTCGTGCACGGTTCCAATTAAGTTTTTAACAAAAATTGCAATTTTTCCATTAAAAGCTCATTTGATAAAAACCTAGGTGCTTATAAGTTTTGGCATTATTATTTTGTTCCAATTAAAATTAAGCTTATTTAGTACGATTACCAATTAAATATAAACTAAATAAGAACTAATTTACTGGAATTTAATTGATTATAATTGAAATCCATCTCTAAAACTTGTTTTAGAGATGGATTCCTTTCTCCAGTTCTTTTAACAGGTTGACCTCCTATAAGCTACCCATATTTGTTAGGCGTGTGTAAAGTGATAGAAACTGTAAATAAATACAAAACTTTCAGATTGATAATCATTATAACATTTCTTGAACAAAAGTGTGGCATCATTGTGGCTAGCAATAACTAACTATAACTAATTTTATGCATATTTTTGATTTTAATTTTACATATTTTACCAAACATTTTTGTATTAAAAAAAATATGTTAATATAGAATGCAAGTTAAAAGAAATTAAAGTGTTGAAAATCTAAAAATATTTTTTTATAAATACTTAAAAAATATTTATGTATAAACTCCGATTTTGGAAATGATGTGAAAATAAAATTTCATAAAGGCAAGCAGTAAAAGTGATGCCTTATATAAAAATCGTAAAATAGAGAAAATGTCTACCTTTTAAAAATAAATATGCTATAACATGTTCATAAAATATGAGAACAAATAAGTAGATTATATAAAATTAATAAAAAAAACTTTCATATCGTAATAAGAGGAAAAGTATTCAGAAAACGAAATACAACCTTTTCAAAATTTCTTTTTATTATCATAATTAAAAATTAAATCTGAACTGACACTATCGTACGCGTTTTGTATAGCTACTGAATCAACTAGAGCAAAAATGATACTTCCCAATTCAAATAAACCTTAATACCCAGTTTTACCCTCATCAATCAAAACACATTTTAAAACTCATTAAGGGGTTTTAAGGTTTTCATTAATAAAGAGGAAGTTCTTGCAAATGAAGAATAATCCAATCAGTGCAAGAATCAAAGATACGTAATATCCTCTCTTAAGAACTGTCAATGGATCTTCTAATTCACCATAGTCATGTCTATGATGAGGCAAGCCTGGCTTTGTCTTCACGAAACAAACTCCAATAGTACTGACAGTCAAATCTAGGCAATGCACTACATTTACATTTATAATAAATATTTTAACAAGAGGAAATAGGATGAATCCTGATTTAGTTTCAAAGTCAAGGTTAGCTGCTTCAGCCATAGCTCCACCTAAAATCATAGCGGATAAAATTTCTGCAGAGATAGATTCGAATAGATCAGCACATTGACCTGCGCAATCTCCAACATTTTAAACCATTAAATTATTCATTTGTTTGTATTTATTAAATAAAAAAAAATATTAAAATATTTCATTAAATACAATAAAAACGACTTAGAAAAAGATTAATTGTTAAAGATAGTCTAATGATAAACTATTATAACCTGTATTGAGTACACTTAATTCATAAATTGTTATATAACTTTACATTCATAAATGTTAGAAATCAGATAAAAAAATAGGGTAATTATTATCTCCTACCAAATCTGCAACGACTGCTGGATTTCTTGGGTCATCTTCTGGAATTTAAGTTTAGTTATTATAAACTGTGTTCGCTAATATTAAATAAAAAATTATGAATGCCTTGCTCAACTTTTCCAATAAGATCAGCTCCCACATCTGCAGCTTTAGTGAATATACCACCTCCAAGTTATGCGAACATAGCAACAAAAGATGCACCAAAACCAAATCCAACCAATATGACTGGAATTTCTTGAATTGGTGGGTCTCTAGCGTCTGGTGCGTTCAAGTGAAAAATAAGACTCATCAGTAAAAACATGAATGATATACCAAAGATGGCTAGTGCTACATTTATGATAGCTGAGAATGCACCACCTCTGAAACAAATTTGCATAGCATCATTGTAGCATTTTCTTGCAGCAGCTGCTACTCTTACGTTAGCTCTGACACTAACCCAAATACCAGCATATCCTGACAATGCACTGCAATTTGCACCCAATAAGAAACTTATGCTAGTTATAAATGCCATTGAAGTAGTGCCCAAATACAGATGAAGCTATGATTTTCCACTTGCTGGAGATCTTTGCATGTATACTAAAAAGAGAAGGAAGGCGCATACCAAAGCTAGTTTGAAGATTGTACCATATTGTGTGATAAAGAACCCTTCAGATCCTTCCTTAATTGGATCGCTGACATCCTGCATCTCTCTTGTTCCTTGATCCTTATCTAAGATCTCACATAGTATCCAAATACTGATAAACATGAATGCAAGCGATATAATTAGGGCTGAAAATGCAATCACGTTAGAGGTTGAGTTTGACACGAATAGCGTAAAAAGGAATATCATAATGAACGGTGTGATTCCTAATGCAATTTTTACTCCGATCATTCCTCTTTGATTCATCATGTAATAAAACTTCAGCAACCAATCTGAGACGGGATCATCCCCAGTTGGCTTTCGATCATGCTTCTTGTGGGGATGCTGTAGTGACTATTCTTCCACATCGTAGTCTGTCACAATTTCCATTTCTTTCATGCTAATATTTTAAATTCTATCAAGAATAATGATTTTTTCATTGTCATATCATTGCAAACACAATTATAGTCTATTACAGACAAAATCTTTGCATAGAAAGATAGATATATTGGTAAATAGTTTGTTTGATAATTAGTTTTTGTAAAATTATTCCATTCAATTGCATTCATAAAGTTAGATTAGAATTATAAATTTATGACTTGCTTAATTGATTAATAATCACTCAAGTTAGTTGTTTTGAGTGATGCTTTAAGTTGCAACATTTTCAATGACTGTTTGCTATTCAACACAAATTTATGTGGATTCTTTAATTAAATATACAAATTAATATCTTGGGCAGGAAGAGAAGCACCATACTTTTAAAATAAATAGTATTTAATCGAAAAAAATAAGCTTTTGTTCAAATTCGTTTCTTGACATGGTAATCACCTTTGAGCCTGGAATGGACTCGAGATAGCTGATGATACTTTAAGTTTATGGGTTGAATTGAGTCTTAACCTACTCAAGATTTATGAAAATATAAATAATAATCAAAGGTAAATATAATTATACAGATAAAAATATATTAATTAAGATTGAGATTTAATGATTAAACTGGTTGAGTTCTAACATCTTGTGGAACAAACTATAAGTTCTCCTTTAATTGGAACTTTCTTGGTTGAATAGGTTAGTGTTGATTAAGAATATCTCTGACTTTATCGATGGCACTGGTTGATTCAATAAGGGGAGTTGAAAGAGATTCTCTTTGGTAGTCAATTGATTCACAGAGAGAATAGTCAAAGTTATTGTTGTTTCTTTTGGTAGGTGGAAGGTTAGCAAGAGTAGGTGCTGAAATTGTAGCTGATTGTTGCTGAGTGTACAATTGAGGCATTATAGCTTGTAATTGCTTATGAATGTTCTACTTCTTGTCCTCTTCAGTGATGATTATAGTGTAAGTAAGTATATTAAAATTGGTGGTTAAGCTGGCTTGTTGCAGATGTGTTCCATGATTTACTTGGCATCATCTCCAGTTGCTACTCTAACATTAGGATTACTGAACAAGATGGTCAACTGTTGATGTTTTTCAACAGCCAAATGATATTGTCTGAACACATAGATGTAGGCACCACTCAAAGCAACAAACACGATGGAGGAAACCCACTTGAAAGCTTCTTTTGCAGTATCAATAAGTAATTCTTAGGTTACTCTTATAACAAATATTAAATGACATATTCTTGGAGCTTGTGATTTAGTAGTTGTGCTTTAGAGTTATTTCTTAACATTTTTTTCTGATTTTAATGCCATTTCTTTTCTCCAGGAGAGAATAGCATTTTCTAAAACTGAGCTGTGATCTACAACTTCAATATCTTATTAGTTTGATTCATACATTTAAGCTCTAAGGTTTCTTCCAGCAGGCTTAGAACAATAAATATGAAAGAAAATATAAAATAGTTTAGATGTCTCATTCTTGGATTAAACTGATGAGAATGAACTTTCAAATTTCATTTAGGCGAAAGTAGCAATAGCAACCATAGCAACTAAAATAGCTGCATTTTTATATTAGGACTTGACAACAACATGATCTTTGGATACTGCAGCAACCTATCCTGCCTTTGCTTTGGCGACGATAAGTCCCCAGACTATCATTGAAATAGTACCTGAAGCAGCTTTCATGTCAAATTCACCAGTTTTCTCGTCAATAAGTTTGCCTGAAGCCAATTCTGATGCAACTTCTTCAAATATGCCAGACTGTAACTTCATTTTTCCGCTGTTGGACTGTTATTGATTCATTGCGTAAGTGGACTGTGAAGCTAAGTTGGACATGAAAGTAAGTACAGCACAAGCGAAACAAATAACACCAATAATTCCAACTCCCCAGCTCATACTTTTAACTGTTTGGGATAGCTTTTCTACTTTGAGAGCTGACTTGTGATATTTCTCCAAAAATGGTAGACTGTTTATAGGAGTATCCAAATTTTCAGCGATTTGTTTTATTTATTCAACCTTAGATTAAACTCATTCAAATTTAAAATAGTTGAAATTTTGTAATAAAGTGATGATAAGTATTTTCAAATTAAATAAGAATTAATGATAAAATCTTATATAAATCATAATTTGTGAATTATATTTATCATTATTATTTAAACTTAATTATTTTTATTTCAGTAAATTGGGATTTACACTGGAGTTGTTTCCTTAAGAGCTGGTTTATTTTATATTTAGGTTTGTTGCTTTTCTAAGTCCTAAATTTAGGAAGAAGGATTGTAAGGAACATAATTGTAGGCAGAAATCATCTGCGGATATGGAGTAGACATGCTGCTCTATATTTAAACTATTATATTAATTATATTCTAATCTGGAATTATCATTCTTAAGTTTATTCTTGATACAACTATCAATTACTAATTGAATATAGATTTATTTGAAATTATAATTAAATTAAAATATTTAACTTATTGAAGAATGAAATTGAGAAATCAAAATAATTCATAGTCCTAAATTAACCTAGCAAACCATCCTTAAACTTCCAAATCAGAGGGAGGTTTAACCAGTTAAGCTTTTGAATCTAAGACTTTACGATCAAAGTTATCCTATATGTTGAAGGAAAACGATACTTTGAGGTGAGATGTCAAAAGCCTAAATAGATCTTTGAAGACAAGCTAGTCAACTATAATGGACATGTCAACTTCTTTTTCATAGCCCATTCTTGATACTTTAAATTAGGAGGTTCATTAACTTCAAGATGAACTCGATCAGGTTAAGTATTATCTTAAAATAATTAAAGAAATCAATATGATAATTTATTCATAAACTTCTTTATAGCAATATTAGCGAGATGAAGCATTAAAAGACAACCTAATATTGAAATAAATAAACCAGTTTTACAAGAATAAAAACGAGATTGAAGATAAAGCCCTTTAATAAAAAGTTTTCACACTTGAACAATCAATTTAAAAGAAGGATAATATGATCAATCATATGCAAACTTAATTGGATGAATTAACTAAACAAAATACTTTAAATGGTATTAAAGTCATTGAGAGGTTTATTTTAGAACCTACAGAATGGAACATGAAATTTCAGAATGAAACTAAGAAAATAGAAAAAAGCAATTTATTGCTGTAGAGATAGGTAACTTAATTGAATTTAGAGCTTCAGAAGAACAAAATAGTTATGTAAAATCTCAAATCAGAAGCCAAGTCATAGTAGCAGGTTGCAGAGATTTATAAGAAAAATGTGCTTATGTTACAAAAAGAGGTTGCTTAAGTTAGTTAGGACAAAAGTCAGGCTGATAAGAGACTGAGAGAACTATAGGACATTTAGTTAAAGTTTTGCAAAGATAAACTTTTTAATAAATAAATTCCTTATAGAGGTTATAATAAATGATTATGTTCATTACAAATTATAAACTATGTTACAATTTTTTGGAGAAATTTATTCGAATTATTTCATAAAAATAAAATTTTTATTTAAAAGCACAAATCATTTTTTTAGCTATAATTTAGAGTGTTTTAATCCTAAAACTTTACAAAGTAGATATGACTTTAGTTAGAAATATATAATTTAAGATTGGAAAAATTTATATTTTATTTGATTAAAAAAAAGATTTCTTTGAGAAACAATTATAACAAAAATGAAGAATTGTAAGATATTATTCTTTTTAGGAATGTTAATATATATTTCTACTAATTACAAATAACCAAGTTGTGAAGATTATGAATAACTTAGAAATTGAAAAGCAGACTAAAAACTAAAAGATTTAGCAAATTGAGAATTAAATTAATGTTTAAAGTGTGATGAACCCCTCAATTAAAATTATATCTATGGGAAATAATAAATACGATGATTACAATGACACTTCAGAGCTTATCAACAAAATCAAAAACCCTGACAACAATCCAAAGAGACAAGATAAATCACAATCTCTTGATATGGCTCTATCTTCAATAGGCAGTAATATTCAAATAAACAGTTAAAATGAAGAAGTAATTCCACATTAAAGTCCAGCTGATGATTAACCAGATAACATGTTTTAAATGCTGAATAGTGAATAATAAAAACAAAATTTGCTAGGAACTATATCTTCATACAATCATAATGAAACAGATCTGATGGAGAGTGCCAAGAATTTCTCAATTGATAGGGATTTGGAAAACATTAGTAAATCCCATTTTAAATTCAAAGGTAGCGTCCCATAGTTGAACTTCACTAATATACCTAATTACTAGCCACTTCCTTAAGAGTTAATTAAACAATAAGAATAAATTGAGAAAGAAAAGATAGAGTAGCCTATTTAAGCACAAAGTCAAATAGTATTATCAAATAATGACCAACCAAGTACATAATAAATTAATATAGAGGAAGTAAAAGTTCAAACATAACAGCAAGTGATTGATAGCAATCAACTAGTAAATTAAATTGTTACAGCTGGCAAAAGACTCTCCATATAAAAGCTAAATCAATAGCTTGAATAAAACTAATAAACATCCTAAAGTATCTCAGACTCAAAATTGAGTCATCAACAGCTTCATACATAATAAAACGTTACCTAATTATCTGATAAGCCAATTGATCAAAATACTTCAGTTGTCCATGCTTTTGGTTATTGTAGGAATACATTTGAATTTGGAAAATTAATTAAAAATAAGTAAATATTAAATCAAATTCGTGGCAGTTAAAGTTGGCCAATTTAAACGATCTTGGGCTCATTCGATAGAGAATTCAAAATTAGCTGGACTTTACTATTGGCGGTACTATTTTATCGCATCCCTGGAGCGAGATAACTTCACTTTAATGTGAGGGTATAATTTAATGAATTTAGATGAGTTTAATTAAAGTCAAGTTATCTCGCTCCAGGGATGCGATAAAATAGTACCGCCAATAGTAAAGTCCAGCTAATTTTGAATTCTCTATCGAATGAGCCCTAGATCGTTTAAATTGGCCAACTTTAACTGCCACGAATTTGATTTAATATTTACTTATTTTTAATTAATTTTCCAAATTCAAATGTATTCCTACAATATTATTTAAAATAGATAATAATTTCCCATTAATTTTGTAATGTTATAACTTGACGGTCCTACTGATTCTGAAGATATTGATAAATCGAGTGGAAGCTCTGGTAGAAGACAGAATTAGCATTTTATAAATATTTTGATTGAATAAGTTAGATGAGATATTGGCATTAAAAGTAGGAGGCAATTCTACTGTACAGACTGAACCAAATCAGAATTAGTATAACTTGGGAACTGTCTAGTCTGTTAAAAATGAAACTGGTCCCATTTAGATCAATTAACCATTTGAGAATATATTTTATTATTGTTGATTTTAGATTCACAGCGAGTAAATGTTTGAGGAATAAAGCGTTGGCTAAGGTGACTAATAAATGTAGGAATCTTCCAAGAGCAGTTAGAATTAAGAAGGACCAAAAGTGGTGACTATAAATGGGAAAACCTATGTAGTCATTGGAGACAGTGATTCAGAACCATCAATTTAACCATAATACATCTGTATATTACTTTATTGTAATTAGAGAAATTTAAAATGTTTGTAGTTATGTTTTTAGATTTATTTATAGCCAAATTAAGCACTACCATAAAAGTTATAATACTTATTATGTTTAATGTTAAATAAATGATGACTTCTTTATTGATATTTTTATTTATTTAGTGATACAAAATGAATTGAATTAAATATCTAGCTAAACATCTATGTAAGAATTAACATAATAATTAAAGAAAGAAACAGGGATTACTATTTTTAGGTTTTATTTAAAATTGATAATAAGAGTCGATATAGAATTTTGTAGAATATTAAAAATTTATTAAATTATATCAAATTTTCAACTTTAAAGTCTTGTTATTTTATTATTTTGGGGTTTTAATAAGGTAAGAGCAGTAGGAAGTGTTATAATAAACACAAAATAAAATTAAGAAGATTGACTCACCAGTAGAAATTATAAGCAAGCCAATCGCTTAAATCAATAAATTTCCTTTCAATATGCAGGAGATACAGTAGCAACAGCAATTGATTGAAGTGTATGAAGAAGATGAAGAGGAAGAAATAGATTCTGATTAAGAACAACAGTAACAACAATAACTTATCCAAATGTAGTAGCAGTAACAGTAGCAACTGCAAATGAGTTTTATCTAATCTTAAATCAGTAAACAATAGTCACAATAATAACCTAAGATAATATACACTACCAAAGTGATTACTGATGATAATAATGAAGAGATTATCATTGAAGAAGAGGAAGAAGAGGGCTCTGACTAAGATGATAACATTCAACCAAACGCTTATTATAACAATTAAAACTATAAGACTGTTTAGCTACAATAATAGCAGCCAATATAAATCATTAACTACCAAAATTAATCATACAGTTAATCATAGAAGCCAATTCATGCCATGTCTCAGTAACAACAACTAACCTACCAGAATTAATAAATAAAGCAGAAGTAGGAAGAAATAATGGAGACAGAGGTAGTAATAGAGGAAGAGGAGGAAGAAGAGATTGATGATGATAATTTCAGATATGATGAGAGTAATCTCAACAAGACTCAACTTCCACCTCAATAAAATGCTAATCTCAATAAATCCTTCATAGAACAATAGCAACAGTAAAAGTCACAGTAAGTTACCTCTCAGTAGCAATAATTTACTGTCTAATAAGTCTCATATGCCAATAATTAAAGTGTAGCTGCTTCTTAAGTGAAGCCACTCACTTAAAAGTATTAAACCAACAATCCATTTATGAATTAGCAAGCAAATAATTACGAGGAGGAAGAAGTGGAAGTCATTGTTGAAGAGGAAGAGGAAGAAGAACTATCTGATAATGAACCTGATGTTGTTCCTTTTAATTAACATACCAACCAGCAGAGCATATGTTAAATATTATTTTTAACTGAGTTCAGCTCCAACTTTTAAAGTTAAGAATGCTTTTTCATCAAAGAGAAACTCTCAGTTAAATCCATCTATATTAATTCAATAGCAGTAATAGCAGATCTAACAAACACAAGTATAAGCCTTTAAATCAGAAACTATACCCTCATTTTAAACAAAGCAAATTGAAGTGTAGGACATTGAAACACCCAAGGTATCATAATTACTTCTACCAAAGACAAGAAATACTTTTATATAGCCATCATAACAGATTATTAAACCAACAATAACTACTTAAATCATTCAACAATAAGATGGCTAGGAAGTGATTGTAGAAGAGGAGGAGGAAGAAGAAACTGAAAGAATTAATCAATAATCAATCAGAAATCTGCAATAAAGTGTCAAAGTGCAAGGGCTGTTTGTTACAGCAGACTCACAGCAAAACAATCCATCAGTAAATTTAAGTAACACTCAAAAAAGTATACTGATAACCAATTAGTAGCAAGTGCAAGAAAGTAATCAAACTGAAGTTGTAATTGAGGAAGAGGAGGAAGAGGAAATCGATGAAGATAACATATATGAGGGTAATAACAACTAAATCAGCAATAATAATCAATAGACTATTCATAAATCACCAATATAAGCAATTAAATAAGGGTTTATTAATCAAGAAACTAATAATTAGCAGTAATATCCTTCAAATATGTTTTATTTTATAAAAATAAATAATTGGCAATTATTATTTTCATATTTCATGACCCTAGACACATTTAACAATAATCTAGAAATTATCGAACTTGACTTGTGGTATTTCATATTATTATTTTAACAAATTATTACAACGTCCTTTAAATAGAGAATTTGAACTAATTTTAAGTCTTTTTATATTCAGCTTTAGATTGTTTAATTTAAACATAAAATCAGCATCAGGATATATTTAAAAATTACAATAAAGATTATTCTTGTTTACTCGAAATGTTAATATTTGGGGAATAACAAGAAACTGAAGTAGTAATTGAAGAAGAGGAAGAGGAGGAATTAGACTCAGATTAGGAGGAAGTTTAGCAAATGCAACAATAGACAATCAAATCTACCTAATCTAATCAATAGCAGATTAATTAAGGCATTAAACAGCAAAGTTAAGTCATAAACAATCAACCTAGGATTTAATAGATTAAGGATGTAGTATAATAGCCAATTAATATCTAAGCAAAAGTAGGCAATCTCAATATGCAGCAATTAAACCAGTAAAATGAAACTGAGAACTAAACAGAAGTTGTAATAGAAGAAGAAGAGGAAGAAGAACTAGAATCACTCAATGATTACAATCCAACAGCATAGCAAAATAATAGATCACCTGTCAAGCAGCAACTAGAAAGTTAAGTTCATATAATATAGGATAAACATATTAAATAAGTCAATTCAATGAATATGAGTATGGTTGGCAATAATCAGTAATCTCCTGCTGAGGAAGATATTGAGTATATCATAGAAGAGACTGAAGAAGAAGAATAAGATGATGATAAGTGATATAATATATATTATAATTGTCAATTTATTTCATTAATAATTATATTGTTTAAAGTTAGAATTATGAGTGATTAATATATCATTTATTAAATCTATTTTTATGATTAGCTTGTTATGAATATGATGTTGTGAGTATCATAGATCCTTTTAAGTTACTACTGTTATTGATTTTAGTTTGTTTATTCGAGACACTTGCACTGCCTGCATGATTTTCTTTAGTAAGATTAACTTTTGTTTTCTATGTGACTTTGGTAAATGACTTCTATTTAGTTAAGGTACTGGCAAATTCCTTTTTATTATTGCCTGCTCTAGCACTTATAAGTGTGATTTGTGATCTATCTTAGCTTACATTGTGTGATGTAAGTAGTGGGTTAAACTATGATTAACTTGCTCTCACATCTTAGGTATTCATCATAATCTTCTAGTAATTTGTGCAGGTGTTCTTTCTTGAGTGAAGACTGGGCGTGTAGCTACAGGAGTTTATGTGGATGATGTCATGAGGCGTGGTTTGCTCACTCACCTACCCTGAAAGAGTTGAAAAAGTCTTATCTGATTCATTTTAGTGTTCGTAGCCTTATCTCCCCTCTTGGAGAATTTGAATTAAGTTTCTCTCTGAAAGACTAGCAAGTATGTTGTTATTGCTGTTATCTTTATTTTACTTCTACATACCAAGTGAAAACTGATTATATCAATAATAAAAATGTTAAAATGATCTTGAATGTTCCTTGACTCTCTAATACTTTCTTAGTTGAAGCTATTCATATCGCCTAAGCTCTTTGGATCCTTCAATAAACTATCGCCTGAACTAAATTGGCATCCATCTAACATAGATATAAATATATTAATTATATTTAGAGATATCTTAAGATCATAGAGCTGTTTATTAAACTAGTTATTATTATCTTCTCTCTATCCTACCAAGTTACTAAGAGTTTAACTGGGGTTCCTATTTCTATTTGATATAGCAAATATACTCTGTGACATTGAGTTGTTATTTTACTTGGAATAACTCTCATTTGATGAGATATTTTAGTTACTGATAGTTTAAGTGTTCTAGAATTAGTCTTTAAGTTAAATTATTTGCTGAAGGAGGAATCTAATCTCTGACTGCATCTCACCTTCATTCTTTTGCTTTTATTAATCAAGTTAAAATAAAAAGATATAGTTGTAGACACTTGTGCTGCAAATGCTCTAACTAGACTAGCAAGGTTTCAACCTAAGATTACAGTTATTGATTTTGTTTTGATAAGATCATTAATTCTTGTTTCATCAATTCTTCATTCTAGTTTTTAGGCACTAAATAATTTAAATACTAAATTTAGCACATCAGTTTGATATCTAAGATCATTGATGATCGTTTATGTTTAGAATTGTCCATATTTTGACTTGAAATCATTTGTCTTCGGTGTATGTACATCGATTGTGTGAGTTACAAATTCTTGCAAGTTTGCATTAGAAAGATTAAACTTCCTAGTATCAGTAATGCCATTTTAATCTATAGCTTCTTTGTTCAACTATGATTTCTTAGCGGTAGCTGCAAGACTATTAAGACTCTGAGTAAAGCTGTTCTTAAAAACTATTGATTCTCTTTTGTTTACTTTCTTCTTTGATAGAGAAGTCTCTCTTGAGCCATATCTTTAGTTTTCTTTAGACTTTTCACTATTCTTATTTACGTTTGAGCTATGGCAAGCAACTCCATTTTCATAATGCATCAAAATTCTATCTCTTGTGAAAATTATGTCACACTAGCCGCACTTGAATGATATGCAATTATCCACTATTAATTGATTCTATTTTTGGCTGGTAAATAAATCATTGTCATAATAGTAGCTTAATGGCTATTAATGCTGGCAGTCTATTGTTACTTGCGATGGTGAAGGATGTAAATTGTTAATAGGCTTCAACATCTTGATCATTTTAGTCAGATTTTTATTAGCACTGTTATTGTTTGAGGTTAGTTCAGAAACTATCATAGTGTGTTTATGAATATCATTTAAAACAGTTATTTAAAGTTATAAGTATTTCTATTTTAAATCATTATTAAATTTATTTCATTTAATTATAATAATATTTTTTAATTTAAAATTATAAATTTCTAAGATTATGACGTATTTTACAGCATAATAATTTAGCCATGCAAAAAGTATTATATAGTAATTAGTTTTGTTTTTTTTCTCCAAATCTATATATTAGTTTTGAATTAATTATAAATATTTTATAATATTTTCTAAAGATCTAAAATGTGGTAACTTAGATTTTTTATATATTAACTAAAAAATTCTCACAATTAATACGAGAATTAAATTAAAATTAATATAGCAATTATCAGCAAATCTTCAGTTTTTGAACAATTATTAAATTAGAAAGTTAGAAAATTTCGGGACCCATAGTAGCGAGTACGCTACTTCCCAGAAATTAAAAAATTTTCATTTGGGTCTCACCTAAAAACTTCCACTAGAGTGGCACAAATAAATCTTTGGAAGTTAAACTTATAAGAGTAGTAGGAGTTAATTCCGGCTCTCTTCATTTGACCCATACTATGAAACTAACTTTTTAATCTGAGGCTTCAACTAACTATGCTACGAACCGCGAGTGGATCCGATAATGTACGCGCATACTCAAATAATAGTCGGGCTCTTAAGGAGCTCCATAGAATAAGCTATTAAATACCAAGCATTGAACCTCAACCAAAACAAAGCCCACTCCAATCTCATTAGTCGAGAGTCTTAGACTTAGAAGTTCTACTATGACTAATTACTCTCTTCAAAAAGTCCACAATTAACAAGTCACCTATCTGATACCTGGTTTGAAAACAAGGTAAGATAACTTTTCATAGAAAACAACCTTCAGTCAATAACAACTGAAGCGACAACTTTCTACACAATCATAATCAGCAACATCAATTCCAACCACACCAGCTAACCAAGCGACTCAAATTACCTTAAAAAGAACATCGCGAAGTTATAAGGAAGTCATCTTCCCCAAACTAGAAGTTCCCTCCTACTAAATAGGAGCCTCTGACATTCCCATCTGAGCCAAGATATTTGAAGAATCACTCCTGCAACTTAAGATATTCTTAGAATCACCTAAAAGGAAAAATTAAGGAATCACTCATGAATCACTCAAACTTAAAATTACCAAAGATATTTGAGGAATCACCCAAACATAATTATGATACTTAATAAGGATAATATCTAAACTAACAAACTATCTTGAGTACTACTATTTAATACCAAGTAATCAATGGGACCATACAATAGATTAGCACTTGCCCTACTAATAAACAAGTACATTCACCAAAGAATACAAAGTTACTTTTACCAGCTACGCTGGACTTTAACATAGCCCCGAGACACCAAAATCCCTCAACTCCATAGATAATATAAAATAAATCTTTCAATAACCAATAGGATTAGAGATATATCTCTATATCTAATAACGTGTAATATTTAATACTAGAGGATCTCCAGAAAGTTATAATATTTAATAGTAACTATACTTACCTAATAATATGGCACTTTAATAACAATAACCTTTGGTGTCCCAAGTGCAACAAATAATCTTGTATGGAAAAATCATTTGACCATCTGAAAAACAGTCAAGTCATACAATACTAGCTGACAGAATATATCAGCTTTGCAGTCTACGAAGATAGACACTACTAAACTCCTGCAGAAGAGGCAGTCTATTTATCTAGATAGATTACAGAGTTCTACAAAGAACAAATTTACCTTCACCAGTTGGAAAGACACAGATTGAAAGAAAGAACATCACTGTAATTCATGAATGAATTACATGACATACTGAATGAAATGACAGACAAAGGACAAATTTGAGATTGTATAAAGATTCATTTAAATTAAAAGGGCTTTTCCCTTACATATATATTCATCCGGGGGGCCTTGAGCCCCCCGGATGAGGATTAATTATTATTATTATATTATTATTAGTTTTTGAACAGCATTTAATATTCATTCCATCTATAGAATGTTTTATTTTTTTTATTTAGATAAATAATCGCAAAGTCTCAAAGCAATAGCAAAGGTATTTGAGATGTTTTAATCAAAAGATTTAAAAAAATATGTTTATTTAGGTAAATAAATTATATCAAATGAAATTATAAAAATAAAACAAACAAAAGATAACTATTTTAGTTTGTAATTTATATGATATTATGCTTCATAAAATAAAAATATACCATTATAAAAATAAATCTTCTAATAACATAAACTAAAAACTACTTAACATATAAATTTAAGATTCACACAACACCCAAATAGAAGAACAATTCTTAATTAGAAGTTAATATAAATAATATATACTTTAAAATATTAAAATATGTACAATAAAATTATCTTGGAAGATTTGGGTCTTTTAAATTGTTTATTTCACTTGCCATATTCTTATTTGAGGAGTTATTAACATTAGTCGGCATGAAATTAGTCTAAGCAGTGACTATGTTGCTCGCAAAATTCTCATTTAATTTGCCAAATTTAAGTTACTCCAATCTGCTTTAAGGTGTAAGGTTTCTGGGATAGTCCACGTTATCAACTGTGAATTAAGGAGATCTAGTTTAAGATAAAGTTACAAGTTTTAATTGATGTTCTCTATGGTTTAAATTAGAGTTATTGTTAAGGGTTTACCACACACTATCATATGCATTGGATGTTATGTTTGTCTGGCAATTATTCAAAGTTTGAGCATCATCATTCACACTATTTTATTCTTAATTCTTCATGGCTTTTCTAATTAGTGGCTTTACTCTACCAAAAATTATATAAATATATGAAGACTGAACCAATTGATCCATCTATGCTCTTGTTTTTAGATTTATTGCTTATAAGTGACCCATTGTTGAATGATTAAAACACAGCTGATGACCTCACATGACTATTGCTTTAATCCCCTCTATTATTCATAAGCATTAGCTTGAGTTTCTTCTCATTTTACTCTAACCTGAGAGCATGTTACTTCAGTAATTTGATTTTATTGTGATTTTTGGTGTTGTCTTATTAAAGTTGAACTTATTCATTCTCAAGTTTGGTAATTTTGTCCCGCATTCGTTTGCTGTTCATTTCATGGTGATTGGTGTTGTTTCTTAGAGTTCGTTTTAGTTTTGTCACCATCAAATCAAAGTCATCGTTTGCTTTCTAAATTATGGTTTTTTCACTCTGCAGCTGCTAAATATGCTTTACTAATAAAATATTAACATCTAGTTAAATGCTTCTCTACTTGTGCTTTGTATTCATAAGAATTAAATAAGGGTTTTATAATTCATCAAAACTGTCATTTAGATCTTTTATATCTCTTAAGTAAAGTAACGATTAATTAAACAAATTACATAATTAAACCCCTTATGTTCAAATAAGCGCACAGAAATAGAAAAATAATTGAAATATTTGAATTGCAGGAGTATCCTTTTGGTTAATATGTTCCCTTAATAAAACTGAATCAATTTTAATAAATATTGTAATTCAATATCCTGATTTCAGCTAATAGGTTTTATTAATTGTATATTATACTTATTTTCCATCTCCATGAAAATTTAACAGTCATAATTTCCATTTTCAATTCTCTGTTGCGATTGCTTGATTAATTCTTCTAAGAATTGCTTGTCTTTCTTATGTGTTAATTACAACTCCCTTAATTCCTGCTGCTTAATATCTCTAACAGATTCCAGTTCACCTTAATCATATAGTTTTAATTTATTGATATATAGAGTGTTCTAAATTAAATATATTTGTTAAATGCTTCTGCTTCATTTACTAGATCTAAACTTTAAATATAAAACTGAAGTCTTTAAATATATTGATTTAATTTTAGCAATCATGTTCTAATTCAGCTATCTCTACTTTTTAATATAGATAAAATAGAAAAAGATAGGAATTTTGATTAATAAATAAATATTTAATTATAACCAATTTCAGGAGTGTGAACCAGCTGTTATAAGGAACTTGAGCAAATACAGCAAATTAGCCTTTAATGGTACATATTACTAATCTAGAGTGTATTTATGCTTTAAATCGTGAATATACATGCAGATTACACTTAAAGTTACAGCAACACACTAATGTTGATGAATGTATGAGTTGGTTGCTGATGTTGGTCCAAATACTGTGGAGATTTGCGAATTAGAGCGTGGATACGAATCGTGCCGTTATAGTAAGCATGTAGGAGTGAGTGTTGTAGTTGCTAACTATTCAATCGAGCATGTTTCCTCCTTACTTTACTCAAATCTGCTATAAACAAGCTCTGAATTGCACCATGACGCTATAGCTACGAAGTTGGTGTCTCGAATGCGCGCAAGCGAGGGAGGTTGTGATGGTTTGGAAGGTTTGAATGATTTAAACTTAAACTTAAAAGTGTAATATGTAATACTTCGTTTTAATCGCTAATCTAATCTATAAAACACTCTTCGTCGCGATTCTTGCTGTCTTTAGCCCCCTCTTGGTAGGTTGTCGATTGTTGCCAACATTTGCATCAAACGAAGCCGTGCTTGATGGTGCTGCACCACTGCTTCACGCTGAAGGCCCAGAGCTTGTTCACGTCAGTCTTGGTCATGGCTTTCAGAATCTCCGAGAGCCGCTTCACGAGGTGGATCCTATAGAGTGTTATGTGTAAGATGCTTACTTGCTGTCTGCCTGCTCCTATCGAAGGTGCCTCTTGATGTAAGAGAACAACTGCTCGATCGGGTTGAGCCAGGGCGAGTACTCGGCGTTGAATAGCACTGTCACCTTGAACTTCCTGGCTGTAGCCAGCACCTCCGAATACTTGTGAATGACTGCGTTGTCCATGAGCAGCACGATCCTCTTCGACGCGAGGTCCTTGTCAGTGCGCAGCTGGCGCAGGGTGTGATAGAGGAAGTTCTCGAACAGCATGGCGTCGAACGCGCCCTCGATGACCTGACTCGAGATCAACCTGTCCTTGGTGATGGCCGCCACGAAACTCATGGAGAACTGCTGCCGCTTGGTCGCCTTCTTCGCGATTGAGAGATTCCTTGCCAAGACCCCATACTTGCCTAGGCGTTGGTTGGCTTGTTCGCGCACCGTTGCGGTGGGTGTGTACTACTATAGCGATTCGATGCAACAACTCTTAGTATTCGCAATAGCTGCTTGCTTGTCGTGCTTACCTGCTTAACTTGGCTCTGAACCTTCAAAAAGTTTGCTTAAATTTGAAGAAATCGCTTACATTACTAAGAATACTCTCTGATTTAGCTGCTGCTCCCACCCCTACTCGATAGCTGAAGACGTTTAGGTGTGATTGGAATCCTGCTTCTACTACCTGCAACGCCTGAAACCTCGCTGCCCTTACGTTAGGTGAATTGCAACCTGAGGCTGGCCAGGTTCTGAAGCAACGGAGCGAGCGCCGACGACGATTTGAGAGGGGTTTCTGGCTAGCTGCGAGCCTTCTTGGAGGAGCTGCAAATTCTGATGGCGTCGAAGCGCTTCTGCAGCGATGCGTGCTGAGCACTGCCCTCCGGGGCTTCCAGGATAGGTGATAGCTGAGTGTGTCTCTGATTACGACGACTTTTCACAGGAGTGGCAGCAATGCTCTCCCCTCTCGGACCCAGGATACGCTGTTCCTAAGTGTAAGATTTCCAGCCTAACTTTGCAAAGATCGATTTCGAGTTTGGACTCTGGAGAGCGGGTGGAATACTTCCAGGTGCTGTTCCTGTTCTGGAGCTTAGGCTGGTCTAGTCTTGCTTACTAGCGATTGTTGAGGAGAGTGCCTGAGGTGTAAGAGAGCTTCGTTGGTTTAGGATTGGAGGGGAAGTTGATGCCCAGCACGGCCGATGTCCACTTCACTGCAGTCTTCTCCTATGGCTTCAGAGCACTCTGCTTGATCTCTTCGTACTCCTTTGATTGCAGAGAAACCCATAGTTAAGAATCGATTACGATGAGAAAGTGTGATAAGAGGGACTCTAAGCTGACTATTCGTCAAAACCTATAGAGTTCGACAGCGATTCCATGTACGAAGGGGTTTCGGGGTTTTGAAATAAATTAAAATTGAAATAAAATTGCTATTAGACAATATAGAAGTTATCAGCGAACAGGCGTGAGCGCTGTTGATAGAGGTATAGTGTATGAAAGATTAGATATTTAACATGCAAAATTTTAATTTCACTCTCACGAACTGATTCGAAATCACTCCAGCTCATAGATCCACTCCTCCTTGTTCCCCTTCACGATCAAGTAAGCGATTGCACTCTCGAAGCAATGAGGCTTCATCACGGTTCCCATGTTGAGGGCCTTCCTCAATCTCGCCATTCTAAGCTGCAGGTGTGGTGGAAGCAAGTTCTAGGTCTGAGTCTTGCACTTGGCAGCTTTCTTGGAAACTTGACTCCTTAGGTACTGTATAGTCCCTTTGTGGACTTTAGTTGCTGGGTGAAGCAGGTGGCATATCAAGTTTTCATACCTCTTGGCGATCGCTAGCAGTTCTTCGCCCTTGCTGGTCTTGACGTGATGCTCTCTAAGGGACTTGTTCTCATTCAACCACTGCCTGAGGTACGTGATGAGGCACTGATGCTGTAATGATGTTGACTTGTAAGGGAAGCTCATAAAATGGTTTACCAACCTCTGGAACACCATTGCCATGTACCAGCCTTGCTCAAACAAGTTCTTTGCATTCGAAATCTGCTTTGACGAAGGCTAGTAAGGAAGCTAGCCCTTGCGGGGTCTCTCCTTGAAGGTTCCAGGCTTCCAGCTAATGTGAGTTTTGAAGTGGATGAAGCGGAACTTCGAGCAGCCAAGGTAATCGAAGATATCGGTGTCAATTCGCTCATTCGTTTTCAAGACTTCAAGCGCCTCTGCACAGTGGGGATTGCTCTCGTCAAGGTATGCTGTGAAAGCATTGTTGACACTCCTTACCAGCTAGCTGTTGAGGTATGACTCGAAGATGGAGCGCTTGGTCTCTTGAAGCAAGCCAAGGACTTTGGAGTTTACAAACTCTATCGAAGGTATGACTAGGTTATGATATCTTACTTTAGGACTACTCTTTGATTCTGCTATTTAATAAGTAAAGCATGGCTTGCTTGTAAACCAAGGATTTCAGCTGGTAAATCTGCTCTGGGTACAGTTTCACGTCGAGCGTCAAGCATTCGAAGTAAACCCCTTGAAGGATCTCGCCTCTTGCGAGCAGTTGGTGCTGCTTGGCTACCTATACTAGTCAAATTCAGATTAAATTACTGGCTTTGCTGGAATGGGGACATCTTGCAATGGTTTGAGAGTGCTAAGGATCTTCCAGTGAGGCTTCACCTTCAGTTGCAGCTGCTTGAACTCCCATGCCTGCTCTGGGAAGTTGAATACATCTCTCTTATCAACCTCTTGAATCGATTGCACAATCTTAGGGGACTTCACTTTATGAGCTTTCTTGTCCCTTGGTGTCGGAGACTCCTATATTGGCTGCACATCTAGATCTTGGTAGCGCTCTTGAACGAATGCTTGCTCGAGCTTATAGTCTTCTAACTCAAGGTTGACAGTATGCTAAGCTGCAATGTGCCTCTTGAGGTTTTTCTTGAGAAAGCATCTACCACATATCTCGCACTCTACTACTGGAACTGGCTGGCAGCATTGGCATACCTAGTATTATGAAAGGATGTACTCTTACTTTTGCGATACTGCCCTCTGCGCTTGTCCCTTCTGCTTGCTTTGGAGGTATGGAATCATCTCACAATTCAACTTAAAATTATAGCTTTAGAGTAAGTATAGACTAGCATTACTATCTTTGCACCAAGCGCTCTCAAGAGTACCTATAGTCAGTCCTGTCAACAGCAATGAAAAGTGTCGAAATTTAGCTAAGGGAACTCCTTAGGTATGGTAGGGTCTGTATTGGTTTTTGTTGTACTTTACCTGCTTATATAGAGGCATGATTGACAATGGCGTTGCAGGTGTGGAAGCATTCATTGATCCCATAGTGATGGTGGCGAGTGATTGAGCGCTTCACACTTATAGAAGCATAATTAGTTTAGTTTAAGTTGATTGAATTTAAAATTATAAATTTAACTATATATACTTATTATAAATCACTCTTTTCATCAATCACCTACCCTAACACCTCCTATCATGCCAACCAAGCATATGCTAACGTTAACAAGCATATCCGAATGCCTGGAATCAAAAGCATCAATCATACAACGGGTATAGAGGTTTTGGAGAAGTTATCTTGAGCAAGTACACTCGAACTTTCAGATCGGTAGGTCGGCCACACAAATTTCTGATCTGGCCTCAAGACCCAATGACCCCTCCTCATTTCCCTCGGATGCACCTTGGAGTTCAACTCGACCTCTCAGATCACTACCAAACCTATTTCTAAAAATCAGGAAGATGGTTAGCAACATTACTAATACCATTTGACTAAGAAGAAGTGGTCGGAACCGCGGATTTAGAGGGGTGGTTATTATAATAATATCGGCTAGAACTAAAACTACTAGTACTATCTCTAACGGAAAAATGAGTATGACTTATGTGATTTTGTGAAATCGATTTTCAAGACTCCTCTCCCCACCACCCCAACTCAAACGTCGCTAATAGTCATGATAACACCAAAATAGGAGGAGAGCACTCGATTGGTGGTAGAAGTAGAGATAACCTACCTCGAATGTCGGGGGCGTCCAAATCGACTGTTTTGACCTAGAAATCGCCTTAAAACAGCCTCCTCGGGGCTTGGCGACACTAGCCGGGCCGATTGTCACCGTCGCACTAATTCACGAAATCATTGATATACACAAAAGCATAACACGATTGAGTAGACTAAAGCAATAGGTGAGCTAGGCTTCAAATACCTGCTAGAGAGGGTCCCTTTTGGCCTTAGTAAGGGTGAAGTGGAACTTTTCCAAGACTCTCTTTGAGACATTAGCTTCGCTACCTATGCTTCTGACTTCGTGAACCTTTGGTAGGATAGCGAGGTATTGCTGCTAATGACTCGAAAACATCAACCAGACATGTAGGTGGTGGCAGGGGACGCGTCAAGACCATCAGACCTTCCCGAAATACGAGTCCCTCCACGATTTCAAGGCCAAAATGAGCAAATTAAGCTAGAATTGTGAAGATAACGACTCAAACATGCCTTGCTACGGCTCCAACGCTCGCAGCACTTGCCAGTGCAATGAACACCAGAGATTGGCTGCCCTGGCCAGAGGACCGCTCGGCAGCGAAGGAGGGCTGCTCAAGGTAGGTCGTAGCCAGCCTATACCCAACACCAAGACCCCGAGAGACGTTAAAATAGACTATTAGAAGGCAACGAACTATTCACTGCGAGCAAGGTTTGTAAACCCCAACTCACCACTTAGCTTTGGCAGCGAAGGAACGAATACTAACTAACTCAAACAAAGTCAAACCAAGAGTCAACAACACGCTCCAGAGGAGCAAGCACGCATAGCGGACGCCTGTAGTAGGTTAAGGAGGTGAATAGCACTTACCAGTTACCAGCACTAACAAACAAGTATAGTATAGTTTCGCTGAGCTCAGACAGCTCTTGAGTCATAGGTCAAAACTTCAAGTAGTAAGCGCCACAACCAGCAACAGCCCTGCAGAGCCCCGGCGAGGGTACAGCCTGAGAGGTCTTACGTCACTTCGGCCGTCAGGGTGTGTACCTCAGCACCTCTGGGGGGGACTACTTACAGCAGCTTAGGATTGCTGGGTTTTAACAAAATCACATTGAATATCAACAAAATCAAAGTAAAAGTTGTAAATAGTTGTTCAAGAACCAAAACTAGCAAGCAATTCACAATCACAGCAAAGTAATTCAACTTAAAGCGATAGCTGAAATTATCTCAAAATGCTCAATGATCGGTAACATAAACCCCGATTTTTCCAAAATTTCTACAAAAAGTTTAGAAAATTCTAGAAAAGTTCCAAATTTTGGAATTTTACTTACATAAGTTTGATTTTTATAAATCTTATAATTATTTAGATTTCTATAGGTCAAGTAGAGAGAGATGCTGGGTGGAACTCCCAGCTGCTATAGGTCAGTAGAGAGGCAGTGTGGGTGAAAGCCCCACAAAATTCAGCTCCATCAGCAATAATTTCAATCTTTTTTATAGGTATTTATAGGTCAGGCAGAGAGAGAGGCTGGGGTGAAACTCCCTGCAACTATAGGTCAAGCTTAGAGGCAAGATTGGTGGAAGCCCAATCAAAATCAACATTTTTAACATTTTAGGTCAAGTATAGAGAGAAGCTGGGGTGAAACTCCCTGCAAAGTATAGGCAAACTTAGAGGGGTCAAGTGGGTGAAAGCCCCACTTCAATCAAAAGGATTATGTTTGATTAGATTATTCTTATATTTATTCTTTTATTATTGTTAGGGTGTAGGGTTGTCTGGTTTGCTTTTCTTAACTTTCTCCCCAAGCTGGTCTGAGCTCAGCTTATGTCTGGGCATACGATCAGCTGTTATCATTGCAAAATCTTGATGATTCAAAGTTTAAAACCCAAATCTTTGAAAGTTTTTGAAATCAGCGATTATTAAAGTTTTTAGTTTTTACTTCAGTTATTAAATGCCTCTCACTTAAGTTTCTCCAAACCTCATACCCAAGTATTTCTCAGAAATAGCTGTTTAAGGTAACGACTTGACTTTGTATAGTTTGATGTCGTCTTGAGCAAAGTGTAAACCCCAAAACCCTATGGGTAAATTTCGTTAAAATCGAGGCGAAAGTTTTTGGATTTTGGTTGAATTCTACTTACTGTTTAGTGTTGCCAAAGTATGTTGCAAGACAAAAGTAGCTACCAAAGCACTGTAGTTCGCTTGCAGCACCACTCAACGACAGCTTCCCAGACCGACACTTCGTGCATCTTCACCACTCTTGAAGAGCCCCTTGTGCTTCCACTCGTTTCTTCGCCCTCCCTCTCTCAACACAAAACTCTCCTTGTCGATAAGCGCGAAAGCGCCGTCGCCTGCCGACTTCCGATGGTTCACGACATTTGCTGTAATGAGAATGAGAATAGTAATGATGCTTACCAAGCTTGCTTAACGCTGTTGAGTAGTGAAGCGACCATGAAGTGCACGCCATTTACGCTAGCTGCAGCACTGTTAGCGAAGATAAGCAGTTATAAGCACTATAGAGAGTGAATGAAGCATAGGAGTATACTTACATGCAAAGTGTAGAGAGCGCACATGCACGAAGTGCGAAAGCTGAGTAGTAAGGAGCTGTAGCTCCAGAAGACATGCAGGGTGTCGACAGCGTCGCAGTCGTTCATGCAGATGGGGTCTTCAAGCAAGGAGTAACAGTAGATTCATGGCGTTCAAGCATCAGTAGCGAGACAGCTTAAGCATGGTAGCTTGCAGCAGCAGCTTTCGTGATCGCAGCGATCTTAAGTTTTAAGAATTAAATTATAGATTAATAAGTTGAGAGTGAAGTTAAAGATTGATTTAGACTAGATCAAGTAATTACAGATAAGGAAATCAAATCAAAGAGCTACCTTCTATTATGAAGCACAAAGTTACCTCAACCGTTCCCCTTATCTAACTATATTCTTTCACTTCAATCGGAGGAACATCAAAAGTAAATATAGTTGAAAACTATAATGTTCTCAATAAGGGAGATTCATTCATTGTTTAAAAGTCGATTATATTTATACAAAAGTTGATATTTTAGACGATTTGTACTTCTTTACTATCGATAGACTTTCAATGGCAATCACTTCAAAGATCAGATATGATAGCTACAATGGTGCTGCTTCATCAGAACCAATTGCCTTCCAAGAAACTTATTATTTAGGACTTAACAGAGATTACTTCACATATGCAAGAAAAATGTCAAGCTTCGGAAGCCCTAATACAAATGAAGTTTTAGCTATCAGAAAAGCTGTGATGTACTCTGATGATAACATGTATGATTGCAGACCAAGCAGTGTATTAGCAACAAGCACCTTAAACATTGGGCTTCATTGTACTGATCATTCAGCAGCTGTTAAAGGTATTGATTCTAATTTTCATACTTTTTGATTGGATTGCATATCTAGATAATTCTGCCTAGCTTTTCAATATCTTTAACAGAATTGCTTTAGAGACCTTTGCAGTTGATACAAACTAAAACTCTCCATACGTTTCCTTAGTTTACATGACTGAAAGTGAAAATAATAAAA
>ARYC01004782.1:0-43863 GCA_000711775.1 Oxytricha trifallax
CTATCAGAGCTGCAGAAGCACCCTTATATTTCAAGTAAGATTTGTAGCTTTACTCTTTAGAAAAATCTGGTACTGGCATCTTCTTGATGAAGGAATAGAGCAAGCTTCACAGAGAGCGAAAGTCGCAGACAAAGTATGAAGTCAGCAAGAGACTTTATTCAAATATTCAGCCACCAGAGTCAATGAACATAGATGCTGGATCTGGTAGTAAGAGAAAAAACTTAGGTGGAGGGAAGCAAGAAGTAGAAGAAAAGAAAGAGAAGCCAGCTCCCTCTAAAGAATTTTAAATGTGACTTATATATTCATTAACTTAACTACAAAACTTATTTATATACATTCACTCTCCCTTCTTGAGCACACTTTTAAGCAAATTAATTATCTACTCTCTTCGATGAGCTTTTAATAAAGTCAACTGTATCAATAGGTAGGTCATGCATCAAGTGGTAGAGCAGCAGTTTCTTGTAATGACCTTTTAATATACCCCAGTAGAACTCAATTCCATTAAACTATGGACTGTAAAGTACGTTGAACAATGGCATTATTCTAAGTTGTTCATAACTCTTCCTTGTTTCTTTAGTCTTATGAACAGAAAGATTATCAACAAACAGCAGAATCTCTTATTCAGGGTACTTCTCAATCAGCTGTTCTAAGAACTTTATATACTACTCTGTCTTAATAGAGCGAGGATGAATAACATAAGTTTCTAAACCAGGATCCTCACTAATTCCTCCAAGAATAGCCATTGCTTATACCTTGACCTTCTAGTCATATACTTCTATATTACTATGCCTCTTATACCAAGACTTCTAGATGAAAGTATTGAAGGTAAACACAGCCTCGTCAGCATGAATAAACTTAATATTATTCTAATAGCTTTCTCCATTTAATTATAAATATAATTTAAGTTATTGTTGTAAAATGGCAGAGTGAAATCAACTACTCTCTTGATACGATTCACACCTTTGTAAGAGATACCGTTTCGTTTATAAATGTTTGCAACAGACTATGCAGAGATCTTCAACTCAGGGAACTGGCGATGAAACATATAGCTCGTTAGTCGAGAGAGAAGTGAGCCCAATACTTCAAAGTTTTTTCATTAATAAGATAGTCAATATGCTTCTATAGAAACTTAAACTTCCTCTTAGGCTAAGAATTCAACTACTATTGCTTTAATTACACAGCTTTCAAGCAGTGAGAGCGAACAGTTGAGGGACTACGCTTTAAGAGCAGTGCAATAGACTTATAGTTCAGTACTGGTTTGACTCACTTATTCAATATACATATCACATCCATAACGCAGTTTAAACACTAAATCTATATACTCTCATCATAAATAGACCCAAAAAAATTACAATTATAGTCTCACATATAATTAATAACCCCAACCCCTAACAAATTCCCTACAAATCAAAGCACTTATAAACCTCATTAAGGGGTTTTGGGGTTTTGATTGAACTAAGCTTATTTGATAGACCATAAAATTCTTAGAGATAGCTCTCTAGATAGACGACATTTCAAATTTACTCTTTTGTGAAGTTGAAAGTGATTAGATGCGCCAATTATTAATATTATTAATTTAAATATAAATATTAAATCTAAATTTTGATTTTCCTGATCCTTCATTTATTCCCCAAAAATTTAACAACTTATGACATTTTGCTAACTAAAACCATAGAGATCACTAACCGAGGATTAATTGAACAAGCTTTTATTAATTTTTTGTCTTAGCAGGATATGTAAATTGCGTGTCATACGTTTCCTCTGGTTTCGAAAGGATTTCTCGATGCGTATTCCTCAACCAAGTGCAATTCTAAATAATCAGAAACTTCTAACATAGGTAGTTGTAGAGTTTAACATCCTTAATCGTATAAAAGGACACTTTTTTGGAATCCCAGTAAATTGTAAATCAGTTTAACTATGTGATTCAGTTGTAAATTTATCTTAAGGACCATTTGTCTTATTTCTAAAGGCAACTTTAATGTAACTATGCTATCTATCGACTAAAATGTCTATAAATTGTGAGCATCGTTATAGATCTTTTGGGGGGGGCCATATCTGAACCAAAGCGACATTATCTGAACCAAAGTTATTTTTTTATTGTTTATATAAGATGGCGTATCTGCTCAGGTTCAAATTGGGGTCGGAGAACACGAGTAAAGTATTTTTAATTACGAGGGATTAATCTATAGTGCTGAAAATACAAGAACTTAATTCCAATTTTACCATAAAATTACATAAACTTTTTTTTATCTTTTCAAAATTTTTTGTAAACTTATACAATTTTGAAGGCATAACTTATTAAGATCTATGTCAATAGGTTATCTACAACATAGATGATTGACTTGTATATAACATTTATTATTTAAATTAAGCATTTGTTATCTAATTATATGTTGTAGAAAACCTATTGACATGGATCTTAATTAGTTATGCCTTCAAAATTGTATAAGTTTACAAAAAATTTTGAAAAGATAAAAAAAAGTTTATGTAATTTTATGGTAAAATTTGAATTAAGTTCTTGTATTTTCAGCACTATAGATTAATCCCTCGTAATTAAAAATACTTTACTCGTGTTCTCCGACCCCAATTTGAACCTGAGCAGATACGCCATCTTATATAAACAATAAAAAAATAACTTTGGTTCAGATAATGTCGCTTTGGTTCAGATATGGCCCCCCCCCGATCTTTTACTTATGAAGATTACATCCAAAGTGCTAACTACAGGTACTGCAATAGTTTTGACTTTGAATTTCATCGAATCATCAAAATATTTATCCTTTTAATAAATAATATAACTAGTAAAATAAATTTGAATTTCCAGAAATTAATAAATAATCAAGAATTTATGCACTCAATTTTATTTTTATTTTATTTAAATATATGATGATGGCAATATTAATAAAATTTCGAGATACATGTCAAATAAATCAATTTAATTACTCATATACAATCCATCTTTCAGGTGACGGTTAAAATTTTTCTTGCAGCTTTTCTAACTTTAACTGATTGAAACTTTTGAATTCGTGCTTGGTACTTTTATCACAATTCTATCTAGATTAAGAGATAATTCTGTTTAGAATTTTTGGGTGCCTTTAAGTTCTTCCTGAACTAGCTTTTGTGGAAGAAAATGAATCAAAAAGCATTTATAGAACAATGTTCTGAACTCAGTTAGACATAGGCTAATTCCAAATGACAATCTACGTTGAAACAGCTGAAGACATTGAAGATGAAGAAGACTCTAGTCACCTCCAAGAAAAATTTAAACCGTCACCTGAAAGAGGGAATTTTGTAAATAAAATGAAATCAAGTTTTAAAATATATTTAAGTTTATAAATTAAACAAATGATATTATATAATATAATTATATAATTAATCGATTAAATTATTATTGTTGTTATTATTGCTAATGATGTCAAGCTGACTACTAAAAAAATATGAATACAATGATTGATGACAGCAACAAAAAACTTGAAAAAAAACATCTCTAAAAAGCGTAAGAATAAAAAAAAAGAGATCAGCCTTCGGTGGTTGGCACGCTGACCGGTCAAGGCAAGGGAAATTCCCCTTGATAAAAGCCACGCCCAGGCTGAGACGTGGTCCGAAGAGACTAGTCAGGATGTGGGAAGAGATGACAAGAGACAAGACCCCCAGGATTACCCTATGAGAGGCACATAGGTCCAAACGGCCAAAGTTGCTCCCTCAACTTAAGAAGTACCGGAGACATAAGACTCAAAAGACATGCATTTTAAGCAATATATATATATCACCACAAGGAATAATTAAAACTTACTAATATATGAACATTCAATAATAATAGCAATAACAACAACACTAATAATAATTATATATTCAATACGAGAGATCTTTATTTCTAGTTTTCATATTCAATTTACCTTAAGTTATTCATCATATTTAATCGATTATAAAAATCGTCTCAAAATCTTAATTTAATTTAATTTGTTAATGTATTTTATGAGTATTTATTATTTAAATTATTTGTGAACTTCAATACTTTTTAAACTTGAGAGTTACGTTTGAATTATCTAAGAAATGGAGAAAGGGTAAAAAATTGCTTTAATGAGTCTAAACCTAAGATTCAGCTGTATATCTAAGTGAAATGAATTCGGTTTCGTGTAAATATTCAGTTTAAGCTCTCCAAAAATTATAAGCTGTATTATAGAGAAGTGATTGTGAGTTCCAGTAGTATTAATTATCATTATATTAAAAATAAATATATAGGGTTGTCTGGATATGCATCACCATAATCAAAATTGAGAAGATTAAATTCTTATTAGAAGACAATGATAATTAATCGTTGTCTGCTCTTAGTATCATTATTTGCTATGTTCGAAATTTTGCCTGGCGATTAAAATTTAATTCGTTGAAGAAATCATGTATTTACAAAACGGAGCCTAAGTCAATAGAGATAGAGCATTTTTCTACAACCACATGGGCAATCGACTTCATTCTCGATTTTGATTTTTGTTAATAATATTCTTTTATTAAAATATTAATATTAGACGAAATTAAAACTTTATTTATTTTACTCTAATTACTTTTACCAGCAAATTCATGATACTTGCATAAAATAATACTCCAATAGTTTTTTATATAAATAAATTACTCTGTTAATTTATTATCATAAATAAATTCATTATTGATAAAGTATAAAACAAAAAGGTAAATTGTGATAAATTTGAAAATCAGGAATATTCTTTATTATTTTAACTGTAATGTATTAGTAACTAACTAATTTTAATCATAAATCATAAATTTAATAAATGGATTGGAACGAAGTAAAGACAAAGCCTAAAAGGCAATAGAAGCCAAAGCAAGATAAAGATGGTATTTCCTACAGTGGCACTTCAGGAAATCACTTGAGAGCTTGTTAAGAAAAACAGACTGGTGCTGCTCACGTTAGTCAATCAACTAATAAGCAAGCCATTGCCATCGCAGATTTCGATTATTTGAGAGATGATGACAAAGCAGAAATAAAGTACGAGAAGATCTCTCTTGATTGCGCTGAGGCATTTCAAAAAGCTAGATTAGAGAAGGAGATGACTCAAGCTTAACTTGCTAAGGCAGTCAATGAGAAGACTAGAACAATCGTTGATATTGAATCATGTGAAGCAGCATACAACCCCGATGTCATCAACAGGATATAGAAAACTCTCAGAGCTAAGAGGCAGAAGTGGCCAAAAGAAGAAGAGACTAAATCAATTCTGAAACAAATCTCAACAAAGATAGTAAACAATATAGGCCTTGCTGATGTTACTTATAAGTGTATACATTTGTCTTCTAAAAGTAATTAAAATTAGTTAGTTACTAATACATTACAGTTAAAATAATAAAGAAAATTCCTGATTTTCAAATTTATCACAATTTACCTTTTTGTTTTATACTTTATCAATAATAGAACTAATGCTTAAAAATTAAAATAATTTAAGCAGTTTCTTTAAAAATTATTCAAATTTGGACAAAATAGTCTATTTAAATTGATTGCAAATACTTAAGTAAAATTTACAGAATCTTAATTTGTCTTGAAAATTATAAAATTAAAATATAGCAATAATTCTCTAAATTTCTTAACTAATATTAATAATATAATAAAAACGCAGTATTCTCCACAGATTTTTAATAACTTGCTATTCAGGTTTTAATAAACTCATTGACGAAAAAAATAATTATCGCATCAATTCAAAAAAATATAAAGACAAAAGTGTTGGGAAAGATTCAAAGTCAAATACTTTGAAGAGTTAAATTCTTTATTACTTACAAATTATACCATTATTTGAGGATATTGCAATCGAAGGAACTCTTCTCTTTGGCATTCTTTTAGTTAAATCTGAAAACATGAATTTATTTAAGTCATTAATTATAGTACTTTCAAGTTCAGTAAGTATGTTATTATTTAATTTATTAAGTCTAGAAATTCCTCAGATTGAATTACAATAGGTATTTTAGATAATTTAAATGACACTGAGATAAATTATAAAATAAATCTAATCCTTCATAGATAACATTTATGATTTATAATACGAAAACTTTAAATTATTAATTATTTAATTAACTTTAATACTAATAATTGTAAGTCTAATCAAAAATGGAAATCTCTCTAAAATCATCTTGTCTTCTTCTTCATCGTCATCATCATCTTCTTCATCGTAAATATATAGTCATTAGTCCCTTCTCCCTGTCGTCATACGCAGCACCTGTCTTGTGACAACTGTGGTCTTACCAGGTAGGACCACTAAAAAATAAAAATTAAAGATATACTTTTTGTAACTTACATTTTAAGTGAGTGCTGTACCTCCACCTGCGTCTGATCTATACGAATACTTTTTAATATATTAAGTTTTTTATTAAATTAATTAATTTCTTATTATAAATCATAATTACAAGAAAAAGGGGCCAGAAGAACCACAATTGGTTAAAACCTGGCACAATAGAAGGAAAAAGAAAGATGGCTGAAAGTAGTCGGATCTTGGATAAATTCTTGGGTAGCATTTTGATGGTTCTAAATTCAAACCCTAGTTATTAATCGTAATATTACCCTAAATGTTTTGCTAAAAACAAACAAACTAACTATATATATACTTTATAACTATCATTACAAGACTTATTTAATGTACATGCTTTTGATAAATATGCCCGTAATATCTCCAAGTGCATCCTAAACATAAACTGTGAAATAAAATAATTTATAAAGTATGAAAAGGAAGATCATTGCACATACACAGCGAACATAGAAATATAATTTCATAAATTTAAAATAAGAGAAATCATTAGACATATATAGGGAAAAGTATATTCTTTATCTGTCTTAAAGAATAACTAGAATACTTATTTTTATTTTATCATTTACGGAATAACAGAATGATAAAAATTGTTATATATAATTTGCATGACAATCGAAAAAATATTATCTAGATCAGCGTTTTTTAAATATCAATAAATATAGTTTTAAATATTTTTAAAAGCAGCACGAATTTATTACAATATTATTTTATAAAATTGGATGGCTATGAAATTAATTATTCTATAGAGGTTTCACATAGCCAAATTAAATTAAATGATAAATATATGGTAACTTCTTAATGTAGACATTTAGGCTTAAAAATAACAAAGATTTCCTTAAACTTAATCTAAGAGAATTTAATATATTAAAAAAAGATTTTTTATAAATTAATGGCAATTTTAGGATATTTAGAAGTTCTGTTTGATTCTCTTTAGCCAAAATTAATATAAAAATTAATTAGAATCAAACAAAATTCCTCGAAAAGTATCTTAATTTAATAACATAAAAAATCAAAAGCAATGAATTACTAATGAAAATATTTTAATCAAACAAACACATATATTTTTAGATACTGTCCTTCAAATAATATTCAATATTTGAAAAAAAATGTATAACCTTTTCCAAGAAAATGAAAACAATAAATTCAATAAATTTGTTGAATAATTTTTAAAGACACTATTTAAAAAGTGTTGAAAAAGATAAGCTAAAAATGTTTAATAAATATAAAGACAATTGGTTAATGAAAAAAATTATTGTCAAATCACAAACAGAGGCACTAAGATCTAGAATTTAAATGAAATCAAATTTTTTATATCATAGAATATGAATTAAAAGCTGTGATAGAAGAATTTAAAAAATAATAAAAAAGCTGATAATTCATAAAACTTAGATATATTTAGCTTCTCATTTAAAAAAAATATTCATTACACAGTACAATCAATAAAAATCATTAAATATATTTTCTCAAATAGGACCTCAACTATTATAAAAAATGATTATCAGTAATTTGGATTAAAAAGTAAAAATAATTTTAAACATAAAACGGTTATTAGGATTTATTAAAGTTTATATAAAAATAATCAACTATTAGAAATCTCAAAATAATATAGATTTTAATTCTAAAATTGGTATAAAAATAAATAAGTATAAACATGTCAAAATTTAAATAATTTTATATTTTAAAAATGCTGTATAATCGAGAGACTTGAAATACATATAATAATATAAAATTAATTTTCTAAAAATAAACTATAAAAAATTTAACTTTTATATAAAAAAAAGATTTTAATAATATTAAACTAGCAGTAAAAATTTTTTTCTCAAATAATAAAGCCGAATGTAAAAAAATTAGAAAAGATATTGACATTCTATTCCTTAAATCAATAAAGTAATTAAAAATGTAATCTTTTATGGAATCAAAATTATGTAGTATTAGGGATTCTTTTTTAAAATCTGATAAAACCATTATCTGATATCGAAGATTCGACTCAAGTTTATAAAAGATAAATCCCTTTATCAAGACTATCCATTTCATCAAAAGAGCACTCCTTGACTCTACTTTCTTAACACTTAAGTAATAAAACCCCTTCATCCAAATAAGAATAAGAATTGGCGAAATTTAATATAATCAAATGTTTACCCTTTAATTAAAATAAGCTTACTCATATAACTATAAGCAATTAAGGATTAAGTTTCTTAAGATTTGCCTTCTAATTTCTGAGTCTTGCTATCTACTATTCTGGCTTCTTTCTTGTTATTGCTTCATCTCCAATGGTCATCCAATTTTACCTTTGATTGTGTACTCTTCCAATGATCTCAAGATATTTACCACCAGGCCATAATTCTTCTATGATTTGATAAAGTTGCTCTGGCTTTCTCGATGATTCAGACACCTACTCTACGATAATATTAGGTGCTTTATGCGTTTTTGATATTTTCGATAACTCAGCGAAAGAGCCTTTTTCCCAGCAACTAAGCAGAATTCAGTAAAATGCATCAAATAGAACCCAATATTGTCTCTAATTAGATTTTCCTTGCTTATTTTGATCAATGTGATTATTTCAATCCTTTCATACCCATTTTTATCCAGATATTTCTCAGCAGCTTCTAATTTTCTATTGGTAATCCACAAAAACAAATAGCCATTTTACTATAACTTGTCAAGTGGGATCTTATTCATAAACTGAGAATCTGATAGAGAATTATAATTTAGCTTTATTGCCGTTCCATCCCAAGGTACATCAACAATTATTACATCAAACAAATGCCTATTAATCCTTTTTTGCTGTCAGCTATATCTTATTTCCATAACTGGCCATTCAAAATATCCCCTTGATAAGATATCGATTAATCAATGGTCTGCCTCATTCCCCAATCGAAGAATTTCATTAAGTGTCTATTTTTAATTCCATTTTTAAATCTATAACAATTTGTTTAATAGATCTACTTGTCAAATCTTGCCTCTATTACAAGTATTTATCATCAAAAATCGTATTTTTCAAATTCTAATTAAATTCTGGATTTTCATTATTGCTAAAGTCATTATCTTTAAATCTTTTAATTTTTGACTCGTTTTTAGTTAGAATCCCTGAATAATTCTCTAAAATTTATTTCTCTAATTTTGAGTATTTATCAGCCCACTCATCTCTCCTGCTCAGCGATTTTTATTCTCATATTTAATTTTTGACATTCCTCATCCTTCTCCTTAGTAAACTCATTTATAATCCTTTTGAATGATGAATTAGTACAAATAATTTCCTCCACTGATTTTTATTCATTAAGAATAGTCTCAAGATTTGGTTAGTTAATGATAGAATGTTAGTTGATTTATTATTATGTATTAATTGGAAAATTTTGACATATTGCTGAATCATCAAGCTAATTTAATTGGATTAAGTCACTATTATTTCCGCTGTCAACTTAGCTTTCTATCTTTTCAAGGCACTATTTGAACCATTTTATTAATTCCCCATAATTATTAAACTCGAATTACAAATCAGTGATTTCACCGTTCGAAAGATTGAAATTTTCTTAGAGTCTTTTCCAATATCTTTTTAAGTTTATAAATTTGAATTTATTAGGTGTATGCTTCTTTCTCTTTCGATCTTTTGATTTTCTAGTTAAATATTCTGAACTTATTTGCTTTGATCAATTCTTCATGTTCATTACCATTAGTTCATCCAAATTTCCTAATTATCCTCTAGATTAATCTACTCCATTTTGTGTTGAGGAATTTAATTGTGAGTTAAAACTCTAGATCTGTTATGATGATGAAATTTATGGATAGTTCGTATAATAATTGAGTGGGTAGTGAATTTGAAGATAATTTTGATAATAATTCATCCTAAATAGCGCTCTGATCGGTTTGAGTTTAGCTTTGGTTGTGATTTCTTAAATATTTCCGATTGTTAAATAAATGGATTGTTAATATATGAGGGATGTACAAAGTAAAAGTAATTATTATTAATCATTGGTTTTTATAAGAATAAATTGTTATACAAAATAAATCTGCCTCATAGAATTTAAATCTTGAAAGTTTTCAACTTAAAATTAAATATTCAAATGCTTGGGCAAATAACTATTTGCTCTTTAAGAATCTTGTATATAATTTTATAATAATTTAAATAGTTATAATTTTGAATATATATAGGAACTACTCTCAAGATGACTGGAAAATTTTGAGTAATTAAATTAGTAATAATATGAGCAACTTCAAACAAATATTAAAAGGTAATTTTATTTGTTGATATTTAGTTTAAATTATTTTACTATTTTGGCAATTTATTTCTAGATGATTCTTAAAGTGATTCTTGTTAAAAGCTAACAACTTATGGATAAGTGAAAGTTATTTTTATTGATAATATATTCCTGAAATTCAACTACAATTAGAGTATATGATTAGAAAAGAATGCACGACTAGACTATTATTATTGTAAGTAAACAACCCCCCATCCGAGCATATGCTTGTGGTACTTAAGAAATGCGTAGGATGTCTTAACCTTTATTTTTCTTTTATTTCTAAGTTAATCAACAATATAATGAGATTGATCATATCAAAATGAATTACTGCCTTGAAACTCTTAAAAAAATCACGATTACTGTCAAACCATTGCTTAAATCAAAATATATAAGGTAAATGGCTTATTTTAAACTAATCTATCTCTATTATCATTTATAATTTAGGATGTCCCTTTTAATTTAAATTCTATGGGGGTATGACTTTAGGTAAATTGATAGTGGTAAAACAAACTAGGGTAAAAGATAATAGCATTCCATTTTCTAACTACAAATGCCATTTCATAATATAATGCAGGCTCATCTAAGATTGCAAGAGAAGATGGATATCTCTGACAATTTTAAAGATCAATAAATATATACAATAATTGATCAGACTCAACCCTTGATAACTTTAGAAATCTAAAATAATCATGAAATCACAAGTTTAATTGGACCTATTAGCTGCAGAAATAATTCATTAAGCAATCAATAAATTCAAGAAGTTTTACCTTGAAGAGTTGTAAATGCTAAAATAATCAATACAACAAAGATCTCTTACTTAAAAAGTTAAATAAAGACATTCGCCTCTATTAAAATATTCTTTGGAGTTGTAAAGTCAGTTTCATCTAGGAGATTTAGCCTGGTTCGCTCAATTGCCTCGATGCTCCCAATCTCACGATTTCTGTATAAATCTAAATTAGAAATTTGTTTTGAATCTACAGACACATCAATCAAATAAATAATCGTTCATTTACAAAAACAGCCAAGAAGTATCTTTGCTTTAATAAGCAATCTGAATATGCAGAATTTGCAATAAAATTTCCAAAGACTTCTAAAAGAAACAACAAATTGAATTCAAATTTAATAGTTATAAAGTTATCAATAAAGTGAAAGTTCCTACTATTAAGATTGATAAGAATCGATGCAAATTTAAAAATTTAAAGATTTAGAATCTTATTAAGTGAACTTAATGAGGAAATTTATATCAGAATCATGTCTGCAGAACACAGCTGATCACTAGAAACTTCGAGCTCTTGAACTCAATTTTTCTTTGATAAAACCCAAACTTAAGTCATATCTCATATTTGCTGGAGATAAAGAAATTTTATTGACTGTTAGATTGCCTTTTAAAATGACATCGCAATCTAAGTATAATCCATGGAAGTGAAATGTGATAAGCTAAGCCCCTCTATAAAATTAAAATCGCGAATATAAATAAGTTGAGTTACCTTTCGCCTTCTGTATCAAATTTTGAAGCTTACTTATTACTTTTTATAAATGAAAAAAGTTTTCAACTGGAGCCATATCGAATTGATATGACCTTTAGAAGGCTACTGGTACTTGCAGATGTTCCAGCTTTGCACGTAAATATTTTGAACGATGATAAGCATCATTGTCAAGCATTAATATGGTTATGTGTCTCCAATCTGGCTTATTGATTTCAAGTTATTCTATTAATAAGATTATGAAATAATAAACAGTAAGACTGTTGTTTCGCCATTGATTCAGAGTGAAATAAATTTCACCAGAACTACTATTTCCTGCTATAATGCTGACTTATTTAATTCTAGTTTAGTTAGAGCTGTAACGTTTAGTGCCTCTCATTGCCCAACCTTTTCTTGAGTTTTTTATCGATTAAATACTGCTTTCTTCAATATTAATAATATTGATAGCCTTCTTCATTAAGTCAATATAATTTATTGCAGAAAGTTATCTTAAGAGCAGTGATTTTTTAGCATTAGTTCTTTTATCAACGCTATAGATTTTCTTATAGGATACCCCAATTTTTTATCCAATAATTTTGCTAAGATAAATAAGAGATGTCTTTATTAAAAATTTTAGGTTCGAAAATTATTTTAGCTGAGGCAAAGTTTTAACATCCTAATTTTTAGTCATAAATTCAATTATACAATTGTAAAGTGATTCAGGAACTTTAGATTTTATGATTTTTGTGTCCTTAAATTCCTCGAGTTTTTCATCTCGATATCTTTGAAGAGTCTCTCGAATTAGATATCTTTGAAACGTTCAATCGCCGTTATATTTATTTGTAAGTGCAGACCTCTTTGTAGTAAAGCTGAGTAATTTTTCCTATTAAAATCTCTATTTAATGAGGGAGTTTTGATTTCGGATATATAATCTTGACAAGCAATTGTTTCTTGATCGCTAGATATTTAGAGCCCGTTGATCATTCTCTCGAGCTTTCAATTTTGTCAGACTCAGTAATTCCTATATTCTACAAAAATATTTCACCTATCAAACCAAATCATCCTCTTCAAATACTACTTCCTTTAATTTTAATATGAATCGAAGATGAAGATGACAGCAATCTCTTAATATCTCGCATAGAGCTTAATGGGTTAGGCACTCTAAATATTAATTTTGAGTCTAAATCGACTCAAGCTAGTCTCTTGGATCATACCTCGTGAAACTGTAATCTAGCACTCGGTAGAATTCCTCTACTCAATTCTCGATAACTTCGATATCTCTGACAGTCAATTTATTAATTGAAATTTGGGATGGAATGGTCATTTTGTTGGATAGAAGTTTAGTTGAGACCGAGCTGAAGGTCGAAAATTAAAATTTATTAATAATCGAACTGCTCTAGTCCTCCCCTTCGATTGAATCAGAGTCACTGCTATCTTCCTATTCTATCTTACTGAAGAATCGATTTAATGTTGTTTAACACTTGTTATTTTTCATATAGTTTTCCATCTCTAGGCTAAAGTTATTTTTGATGAGTTTAAAAGGATTCTTCTATACAGTATTAGGTTTCATGCAAAGATATTTCAATTTACCCTATTTAATAATTCTAAATATATTTTTTATAATTAATTAATAAATAACTTCAAAATCAAAGACCCCTATAATTGTAACTAATCGAAAGTGGAACAAATAAAAATGCAAAATCAACTAACGACAGTGAATATAATATACATCAAGTTCAAGAGAAGATCGGGAGCAAGAAAGAGCTGCATGATTTTTTGTAGTAGGAATGTGGAGCATACTTGCCCAAGATTTGATGCTGTAATATATATTTCCTCAAAAGCATTCTGAATGTAGAGAAAGAGAAAAATATTGACATTTTAAAAATTTTTAGTACTTAAAGAGAAGTGAAGTAATGGTAGCAGCTGTGCCCTAGATTGAAGGTTTAACAGCAGATGATTTTCTCGATTAAGCAAAAAACAAATCTTCACTCTTTAGATATCTGCCAGATTAGAGCGATTGGCTCTATCTTGACAAGAAATGGATCTGCGATGTACTTTTATTTCTTGACAAAGTAGGCATTAATTTAATAGTTCTTCAGGCAAAACAAAAAAGAAGGGAGAGATTGGACTAATCTCAAAATCTTATTGTTCATATGAAGCCAGAGTTCTTTCAATCCCTGAACAGCTCTCTCCTACAGTGGTAAGTAGCATTAATTGATCATAAATTATAGTATAAAAGGGAAGATTAGCCACCTAATTAAGATGACATCTCAAAAAAAGAGAAGGAAAGGCTAAGCGGAGGAAGTCGAGGGAGAGGAAATCGCTATGAAGGTAAGCAAGCAAAAGTACTTGTAAGAGAACAAGAGGATGTGGGACGAGTTTAATGGACTGCAATTTACAATTGACGACTTGGTAGGCTACAAGTCCTTAGTTCATGAACTTCATGAGATGTGGCATCATTTAAAACGAAGGAAGTCCTCTTCAAAACCAACCTGGCGAGTTCATAGAGTGACTATTTATTGATGCTCAATTATTTAAATTTAACAATTAATGCAATTAATCAAATCTTAAATGTAAAATCATGAAACTACTACCACAAGAGTTTTAAAATAATAGAGATTATCTAAGCTAGTTAGATTTCTTGTCATTGCCTCATTATCTTGGTACTGATTTATTGAGCCATTTTAGGGGCAGATATTCTTTTCACAGTGATTCTTCCAAAACGATTTTTCATTGCTTCTCCATTATCACTTCTGACTAATTTTTCATGCTGTATTAATGATTTAGAAGATTCTACTGAATAACTTAGATCTGTGGCACTTGCTTATTTAGAATTAGATTGATTCTCAATGTAAATAACTATCATTTTTTACGACTATTTTTACTTTCTACACTCTTAAATTAGAAAATTGAAATTTAATTACCTTGGCTTCTTCTCAGAAGCAAATTTACTTGTTGTTTTGGATTTAACAGAACCCTAAGGTAGATCAATTAAAACCTCCTAATCAACTTAAATAAAATCCATTGAACCTTTGATCGATGGGACTTCAAGAATAGAAGTTGTATTTTTGAGAGAATGATTATAATTTAACTCTTATGTCCCCTTTTATTCCTCATTCTAATCTTTGAGGTTTTGCTCTTGATTTTTCTTATCTGATATTTCCTAAGATACGATCGCTTTATTGAAATTTTCAACAATACTTTTGGCCTGGCTGACTTTTAGCTCTTAGGAAAGCGCTACATTTGATTTCGATTTTTTTATTCTAATTCTTATTAGCACCATTGCTTGTATCCAAGGACAGTCTGCAGAGCAGCAATTTTCATATGAAAATCATTCTCTAAGAATTACTGGTGCATCTGGATAACTCGTTCAGGGGTTTCTTTAGAGCCCTGCTTATAAATTATTTGCTTGTATGTGCCTTTGCGATGTAATCTCCAGACCCTTTCTTGGATTTTTCAGTCGACCTACTTGAAAAGAAATCAGCTACTATCAAGAATAAGCCGCCGTTAAATTCAATTTCATGAGATGTTTTCAAATCAGTGCCCCTTCCTTGCTATTCATTCAATAGAAAAACACTATATTACCCTTCCCCATTTTTACTTACAAACATTGAGTCAACCTAAGCTTCTATCTTCTTACATTACATGTTCTTCATTGGAAAGAATCGTAGTTGTTAGAATCTTCGAAAGTAGATCTCGATGAAAGTATAAGTTTAATGGGCAACGATGATAACTGGAGTGAGCTTGCAATAATCCATAGCCATACTATAAATTCTTAAGCAAAAATCTACTAGATTTTTTTTCACTAATTCTTATTGAAGCTTGATCCTTTTCTCTCCAATCATGCTGCTCAATTTTGGAAAAATTACTTCCTATGTTTTAAAAGCAAATCAAGAGGCACTTTTATTCTTTTGGTGTTAATCATGATCCTGTAAACCCTTCTACTCGCTCAGCTCAATGGAAAAACATCAGAGTATTCTCCATTTACTTGACATTCCCTTCAAAGAAAATTCAGTCATACTCGTCAATAATGACGATTGATTTGCTCCACAATTATTGAAACTCTTCATTTTCCATCAGAGATTCTTAGTGTTTCTAAGTCATATAGTAAACCCCATTCTTATTTTAATATTTATTAACATTAACATTTAAGGCTAAGCTAGTTATCATAGGCTCAAACCTTTTCTCATCTCAAAGTATTAAGTGCTCATTTTTTCCAATCACCAACACCACTTTTCGGAGACTCTTAGCCAACAGAGCTGCCAAGGTAGAACAGAGTAATGTCTTTCCATTATCTACACCAAAGTTTATTAAAGTAAATCTCGAATCTTCCCATATTAAGAAATTGAGTGCTAGTTTTTATAGAGTGAGGAAATTGAAGCCAAATATCTATTATAGTCTTATCTGCTGATTAGTTTTCTGGAAAGCCTTGAAAGACATATCTCTGTAGAAATCCTTAACAGCTCAGGACCCTTTATTTAGCTTTCTGAATTTATTCAATAGTCGCTTCTTTTCCTCCTCTGTGAAATTGCTTGTCTAATTAGGAATATTCAGAAGTTGGTTAAGTTTTGTAAAATCTGCTCTAAGACAATCCTGAATGATGTCTCTTCGCTACCTTACTCCCTTTTCCTAATAAATGAATGCGAGATTTTTTAAAGGATCAGATATCTCTTCCTATTTATAGACCCAAAGTGGATTTCTCAATCTTAGTTCGGTTGATATCTACTAATAAAATGAAATAAAGTCCTCCTGTCAATGAAATCCCATTTTGAAACAAATATTTCACTCAAGGTGCTTATAAAGCTGTCAAGCTTTTAATATTGGATCGCACGTGAGAGCGAGCAGATCTAAAAGAAATCCCCCACCACATTTATTGGAATGTGACGAATGAGTCTTAATCCTTAATCTTCTTTTAGAATCTTAATAAATGGTTTATTTAGACAAAGCAATGTGTCCGGGAGCAGCCTTACTGCTTGAAAATCAATATTAAATTGTTGAAAAGTCAGGATCATTAGTGGAATTATTCAGATGTTTGCCTTGTCAAGGTCTGCTAGTTCATCCTAAAGTCTCTGCAAGCACTCAGGCTCATTTATAAAGATATAATTTGACAATCCTCGTGCTTACTCATTGTTTGATCGCTAGGCTTGAAGAATTAAGGAAATTTTTAGAAGAGTTTCATAAATTTAATTTATTTCGTATAAATAGTAAAGCAATGAGGATAGGAAGAGTTGGGTCTTTATTTACAGGCTCACTTGAGCCCTTTGATTTAGCTCAAGGATATTTCGGAATATCTTTGTACAAGAGTTCTTAGCAAGATGATTTAAGATTTTAAAGAAACTCTAGAAGAATTTAACTGTTCCTGTTAAATATTTTCCAGATAAAGTCCTGCCTCTCATGAGGCTTTAAGATCATGAATTCTCTGATATAATGGGATGTGATCTCAGATTGAATTTTTGCTCCATAATTAACTTAGGAGTTATGGTTGTCAATTCTTTCATCAAGGAGATCCTTGTCTTATTTGAGAATTTAGTCAGCATTAGGCCTTTAACTGAATCTTGATTTCATTTTAAATTTCATTAAGATTCTTAGACTTTTGGTCTTTTGCAAACTTAGCATAGCTTTGTGTCGTTTTATTGAGAACGAATTTGCTTACAAATTTTGTGAGATCGCGAGAACCAATAAGGGGTTTGAATTCTTCGACCTCAGGATCTTACTGATGTCATAATTGTGAACTGGCATGATAAGTTTTGCTATATCTATGAGGTCAGGGTGCTCTGCACTATCGTACTTTGTTTTTCGACATCTTCGCGTTAGAGCGGGAACTATCTGAGGGTCCTAAATGGTATCTGAGCTTTGATCTTATTATTTTTCAGAATGTACGCTTTGATCTGGGTCAATCCCAATCCTTGCTAATAAGCCTGAGGAATCTCTTCTTAGTTCATGTAGACTTTTGCTAGATATTTGTGAGCTGTTTTGCTTTTCGATGTTTAGATTTTACATTATTTGTTTTGCGGGCTTTTGCTTAAACTTAATTTAAATTACTATGACTTCATAATTAAAAAGAGCGCTTATTAATTAAGTCTTAATTCGTTTATCACTTCTTAAATAGTCCTTTTTGCTATAAATAAGAGAAATTTGAAAATATCTTTCTTCATCCAGAAGCAGCAGCAGATATCAATTTGCGATAAGTTACTGATATTGAGTGTTTAAAATTAATCTCTCTTTGAGGTTCAAGGGTACAAAGGGTGCCCACTTCTCCAACTCTTCAATTACTTGATCTAAGCATCAAAATCGAAAATCTATCAATAATTAATTTCTTCGTATCTTGTAATAGTAGATCATAGAGGGTCAATTCTGCTGATAATCACTGAGTCTTTGAATTTTTAAGACTGCAAAGCTTTGACATGGATGATGTATAAATTTTTCAAATTTACCTGTAAAATAATATAGCCTTAATTTGAAAGCTTGAAGACATGTAAGAATTCTTATTAACATTTTTAAATAAAATATACCTAACTTATTGATAAACAAGTCTCTTTTTAATGCATTTGAAATAAAACTCATGAACGGAAAAGATTTGAAGAAAATATAGATAGATAGACAAGAATAGAGGCACAAATGATATATTTGCACAGGCAGTTTTAATTTCATACTGGCTGGTAGAGATCATTCGACTTATTTAATAGTAAAAGAGCTCTCATCAATTTAAATATTTGTATTTCTGATTTAGTAATTCATTTTTAATTCAAAAATTTAGCTTTGCAACAATTCTTATTAAACATAATGATCAACAATTTGACATATGCACTGACAATCTTATAAAACCATTAACAAATATCGAGGATTAGACGAATGTTTACTTAAGATAAAATCCTTTTTATCAAGACTATCAATTTTATCAAGAGAACACTTAGGTTATTGTTAATTAGTTCTATGAATCACTATTCAATAAGCTATTTATATTTAAAAAATCAAATTATATAAATATTTATACAATTTCTTGGTATATAAGGTATTCTTTTCTTATTACTAAAACTGAACTAAATCATTTTATTTATAATATTATTATTATATTTTGGTTTTTTATCTAGAATTTTAATAAATCTAAATTCCTAAAAATTATGATCTTTATTGAATAAACAAAATTACTAATTTACTTTGATATAATTATCTTTATTAGAAATATGAAGAGTTCACTTAAACTAAATTCATTACTATTTATCAACTTAAAAAAGTTTAAGATTATTCATGATAATAATAATTAACCTCATTAAGTAAAATCATCTTATTGTATTTGACTATAAAATAGAATTAATTAAAAACTTTAAATTAATTACTGAAAAAAAGATGCAGATTTTATTTAAGAAATATTTTAAAGAAACCTAAAGTAATTAACAACTTAATTTCGAGATTCATTATTGAAGCACAAATTTAAACGAAGGAATTTTATAGTTTAGAAAAATTACTTATTTGTAAATCTTTTTTTTATTATTGTTGAATATCCTATTAAATTACTTAAAAATATTCTAGTTGTTCAAACATTTTTTAATTTACATTAATTCATAACAATAAAATTAAATTATGATATACATTTGTTATTAGGGATAATGTAATTCTAACTATGTCTATTAGTATTTTAACATTAAATAATTTTAATTAATGATTAATAGTGAAATAAATCTTATCGAAATTTGACAATATTTAATTTCTATTCCTCTAGGTACAAAGTGAATTATTTAATTTATATAAATTTTTATAAGAAGTCTATCCGAATAGAATAAATTATAATAAATAAACATAGAGGAATTAGCTTCACTCCTCAAACGAATGGTAATTCTCCAATTAACTTCAAGTTTAATTTAATCTTAAGAGCAAGGGGTAAATTTAAACAAGCCTAGATTACTATTAAGGATAGAATGAAAGAGGGTAAAAGATACTGACAAAGATTATTAAAATAGGCTTATCTATTCATTCTAATAACTATTGTTGATTCCAAAATTTGATCAGATTACTTTATCAAGTAAAATTATTCGATAATTGTTATAATTAGTATTATAAATAAGGGCTACCAAAATTATCTAATTAATGATATCTTAAAAAATCTTATATTTAGTATTCAGCTGCAGACCTAGATGTAGAACTATCCTCTCATACTAAAAGCTACTAATTTTATTCAATAAGCTTTCTCATAATTATATAATTACTGATCAGAATGGCAATAAAGCCATCTGTATACAAAATTTTTTACTAAAGAAATCAATAAAATCAAGTAATAGTGCATAACATATTGGGAAAATCATTGAATGAATCAACATAAAAAACAATCGACAATACTTTAATTAAATGATTTAGATTAAAAGTTATATTGTTTTATTGATTTAAGATTTTATTTTTTTTTATTTTAATATTCAATATTAATTTTTAATTACACATTGATTTATATATTACTTTAAAATGGCAATCTATATGCCATTAAATATGAATTATAAACATCCCTTTTGTCTCAATAATATTAAGAACAAAAATATTAGCTATTCTTTCAATTTCAACAACCAATATAGCTAAATTTAAACTAAAAATATCATAATTACATCTAAAAGGTTAACCCCCCAATTGCTAAAGTTTTAGTACTTCAGAATAGTAATAATTGTCAATAAAATGGAGGCTACATTTCTAGCGCAATGTTTTTATTTTCTCAAACAGAATGTCTCCAAATAGAAATTATCCAAATATAGCATAAAGTTAAATTGCTTATTATATATTCTTTTATATATTTTTTGTTTAAAAATATGTCTTCAAAGATTTATATAAAATTAATATATATGCCATTCTTTATCGATTTTGGTTTGACTATAATATAGTTGAAAAAATATTTCATTATATATATATATATATATATATATATATATTATTATTCCTTATAATAAAAAACAATTATTTCAAAGGAAAAATAATAAAAACTAGCCTACTCTTGTGATTTAAATATAAATAAATAATCAACCATATAACCTGATGCAAATTGAGATTAGAATTTTAATGATAAGAATATATTATGAGATAAAATATTAAAAACAAATTGTTTGTTTTTAATTTTAACGAAACACTTTTGTATCAACGCAATTTAAATAAATTTAAAGAAATTAACCTTTCTGAACAATTTAATAACTACATAACTTCTAGTAATTACATTCACAGTATTAATTTGCAGTGCTTTTTTTATTGATACTGATTGTCATAAAATAATATTATTTCAAAACAAAATGAAACCATCATTTATACGTTGCTATTATGAATGATTTTATGTTGGAATACTATGATGTGTCTCTTAATGGAAATGATCTTTAAAAAATATATATCGTTTCCCAAGTGACTTTTTTTTAAATAGTGGAACCTAAACAAACTGAGTCAATAAACACGAAAACCTAAACAGACTTCCATATGATAGGGAATAAGATTTTTTTGGAACAAAGTGAATTTCTTTAAATACTTTATTTAAATTAATAATAATCACTATAGTTAAAAGTGATAATGAAAAATTGTTTCATCTTCCTCATCGTAGTCTTCATTATCTTTGTTAGATAATCTTTTGCCTCCCTATTCCTAGCTATTTGTGACTTTGTGAACCACCTGTTAATAGACACCTCCAATCTAACTAGGTAGGACCACTAAAAAATATTAATGATATCTTTTTGTAACTTTCATTTATTATCAGTGCACAGTCATCTTTTGCGTGTGATCATTTTAATTTTTGATTATTATTAATTTATTATTTAAATCAATATACTTTATTCTCAATTAAATCATTATTGTAGGAATACATTTGAATATGGAAAATTAATTATAATTAAATTAAATATAAATCAAAATCGTAGCAGTTAAAGTTGGCCAATTTAAACGATCTTGGGCTCATTCGATAGGGAATTTAAAATTAGCTGGACTTTACTATTGGCGGTACTATTTTATTGCATTCCTGGAGCGAGATAACTTCACTTTAATGTAAGGGTGAAAATTAATGAATTTAGAGGCATTTAATTAAACTCAAGTTATCTCGCTCCAGGGATGTGATAAAATAGTACCTGTAAGAGTAAAGTCCAGCTAATTTTAAATTCTCTATCGAATGAGCCCAAGATCGTTTAAATTGGCCAACTTTAACTGCTACGATTTTGATTTATTTTTAATTTAATTATAATTAATTTTCCAAATTCAAATGTATTCCTACAATATTGCATAATATATTCTTAATGTTACTTATTTTATAATCTCTGTCCTTTTGCTGTAGTAGCGTTAGTGCCCAAACTAATATGGAATAAATTATTTCATCCTATTTTCTCAATTTTGAAGTATAATCTCTATTTTTATCCTGCTCCTTATAAGTAGAAAGCCAAACTTCCACTAAGTTAGCTAATATTTATAGGAATATTCAAGCGTTACCTACCTCGAGGAGCATCTTATCGGTAAATTTAGCTCCGTAGTCTGGCTCTTAATGTTTGAACTTTCATCTTTCTTTCTTCCCTCAACTGGCTTTGATGTAATAGAAAGCTTTATTAGAAGCATGGAAGACTTAGTATTATTTTATTAATCTATCCTACATTTAATTTTTAAATATATATAATGGTTATAATAATTCTGATAAATATAACTCAATCTTTATAACTATTCTCAAGCATAGTCATATCTATTTTTAGGAGTTATCTATAAACTGAGAAAGACAATCAAGCCACAACATCTGTATGCCATTAATAAATTATTGATTTTTATTCTATTTATTATTATCTCGGACTAATTCTTATCACTTGTTAGCTAACTAAACCATATATTATTAGAGAACCATCAAAATATCATACTCATAAGTAATATAAAAAATATTGAACTCGGAATGAGATGAATAAAATCAGAAGATAAACAGAGCATCGTCTAAATTATAAGGAAAGCTGATATCGAGCAACTTGAAGTGATATTATACCACAACAATGACGATGATTGCTGGGATTTATAACTATCGAAAGTCGTACTTTCATTGCAAAGTAAATGAAAAGAATAAATCAAAACGTAATCCCCTAATTGTACAACTCCTTTTGAAAAAGGTACTCTCATGAATTTTGCTACATTACTAGACAAAAGAACTGCCAATGGATCGAGTTTTTAAAATTGAACACAAACCTTTATAAGATGAGCAACAAGTTTCAAAGAAGATATCCTTTTTTGAGTCAAAAAATAGTGAGTAAGCTCAAATCTTCATTTCCATATAGAACCTCAATAATCTTAAGCTTCACAATTGAAGAAGAGAAATAGGAGTATGAGAAACCTGTTTGGTAACAACTTGACGAAAATTTCAAACTCAGGAAATAACTAGGCTATTAGTTCGATTTAGACAAACCTGTAAAATGAGACAACTGAAGCAAATATTCACCTTTTTATCAATTAAAAATTATCATTCTACTTGAGCAGGAAGCCAAACCATCGAGGAAGACTCATCACAAACCTCAAATGGAGAATGGCAGTCTGAAGAATCAGACTAAGCAGAACCCATCTTCAGAAAACCATTATTATATAGGAGAACTAACCTTCTTGAAGAAAAAGAAACTACTTAACTGATGAAACATTTGCCACATCATATTTAATACGAAAACATTAATAGTATTTCCTTATCCTTTTAAGTGGATCCAAGTTTTTAAACTTTCAAATTTAATTAAAACTAAATAGGTTCTTAACGTATATAACAAATGCTCCACAGAAACAGGATGTCCTATGATAAAAGAAACGAAGTCTAACATTAAAAGGAAGAAGCAATCGTAGAACCTCATTGAAGGTTCAACTTAGCACAAGACTGTGCGGATTTTGCCTCAGTTTGTAAAAGATTTTCAGAACATCTCAACAGAGGGAAACTTAAAAGATACCTCAGATGGCTCATAGAAAAAAGGAACCTCGCAACAATACATTAATATCATGAAAGTCACTGATCACAATATGCTCAATACCTCTCTGCAAATCAAAGACCCCGATAACCGGAAGTTTAAAAAGAGAAAAACCTCGAGGCAAAGAATGTGAAGATTGAAGAAATCCTTAACGAAGCTCAGATCTTTAAAAAAAATACTTTGTTACTTTTTTTTAGAATTATCGCTAGACAAGTAAAATTCTTCAAGTCTGACATCAATCAGCTAATGAAGTGATTTACCATACGAACTATAGATTAGCATAAGATGTAAAATACTTCCTATAAACTAGACCCTAAGATAGTCAAAATATTCAAAGAATCAATGCAAGTCTCCAATGCTAAAAAGGCACCTAAAAGCCTGAAAGGAATAAAAATTAGACATAGAAAAAGATACGGGGAGAAAAACAGAGAAAGTGCAAAAAAAAAGGAGTAGAAAAAAAGAAGAAGATGATAGATAACCTATAGGGCATTTGACCCTACTTTTACACTTGGGGGCCCCTGAAATTCTATCGACGTTACAATTTAAATTAATTTAATATTTTACTCATAATTATATTAATATAAATTAAATTAAATAAACTTTCTTATAAAATTACTAACTAAAATTTGAGATAAGTAACCCTCTCTATATAAGTGCTACTTAAATTATATTGAAAACCTGGATTTAGTTAAGAGCAGTGTTTGAGGTTATTTTTAATATCTTTTTAAGGATGTGTTAATTAAGAAATTGATGAATAGCCCATGATAAGTTTTATTGACCTCATTAAATTTGATTTTACTAAAAATTTCAGCACTAGTATTTTCTTTATGATTAAAAAGCTTAAATTCCTTAACTTTATTTTAAATTTTATGTTTATAATATCTAAATAATAATTCAAGTTAATAGAACAATGATTAATATTCTATGGATATATATATCACATCTAACTTGAAATTACTTACCCCTTAAACTGCACTCTCCTCGTAGATTTTCAGAATAAATTAACTCCTTGATAGAAGTTTGCAATTGCTTTAAATCAAAAAATTAAATTAAATATACTTTGTGGTTTTATTTAATTTATTCAATTTTTATCCCTGAAATTGAATAAATTAATATAATATTATAATTCTTTATTCAAAAAACAGATCAAAGCAATAATAGCCACAACAATGATGATGTTAATGTCAATTCTGATATAAAAACTAAATCATTATTAAATAGTACTTTTCATTACACCAGAATATTGAATTCTCTCTGAGATTTTTGCCTGAAAAATACAAGTGTAAGTGCTCTAAGAAAGAGAAGCTAAGATAAAGGAATATTTGTGACTAACGATTATCACAACAATTAAATATTTTTAAACTTGAATATTTAAGTGAAATTATAATTTTAATAATATATAAATCTAAAAATATTTCCATATTTTGATTATTTCTAAGTTTACCCTTCTGGACTATTTTAAATCTGAGGGTGATAAAAAGGTAACTGAATTAATTTTTGAAATTTTATTTCAATTGATCTAAGTTAAATTTTAAAATAGATTTGTTGGAATATATTGGTTTGCTTCAATGACTTAAAAAATCAAGAGAAACCAAATTTATTGAATTCTTTATATAATTTTATTTTAAGTTAAGTAAAGTATATACGCTTTTCTATTTTATACAGTTCTAAACGCTTATATTTTAAATATAAAAATTTACTCAATTAAGTAATAAAAATTCGTAATCTTTAATCTTGCCATTATTTCACTGTAAAATAATATACATTAAACTTCAATGTGAAGTGTTACAAGTAAAAATGATTAAATTAAAAATTTATCAACATCATGAAAGAATAGTTCGAGTTTTCAAACATGAAAGCAAAGTATCTCATGTCTACTGTCAGTAAAGATGTCTTAAATCTCACCGAAGAGCAAGAAGCCAACATCAATGAATACCGCTACTCTTAATAATAATAAAATTGTTATTGAAATAATTTGAGAAATTAAAAATACCAAAATTCATTATAAATATGTAATATTATAAATTGTGAGTTGCTTTATTTACAGTTTATACTATATGAGTTTCATTTTCTAATTATTAGCTCTCTTGTATTTAGTATGTGGTAATTTGTACTTTAATATTTTCTTATGTATTATTCTTGATTATTCAGTTTGAAAGGGAGCATAAATATGAATTATTAGGTACATTTGAATTATATCATTAGATTACTACCATTTTATCTTTTATTTTTAAGTTTAAAAGAAATTGTCATTTTATATTTAATTGAGTTAAATTTCTCATCCTCTCTTGAATAAATTTGAATAAGCATTATGTATTATTTTCAATCACAATTTTAAAATGCATGATTATTTCTCATTCTCCTAATTTAAATTCCAATCGTTCTATATTCATGTCTCTTTAATGCAAAACAAAAGGTTATCATTATAAATTCTCAAAAGTGAAGAGTAAAATTTCGATTGCAAATGAAGTATAGATTTATCATGAGATAAGGCAATTTGATTATAATGAACAAAGCTTTTTATTATATTTCTATGTTCCATTTGTTATTGCATAATAAGTCGACTTTTTAGTCGATTTTAAGAGAAATTAAAAAATAATCAAGAATATTGGATATCTTAATTATAAAAATATTCTCAACTCAAAGTAATATATGTAATGTGATTTGAGTATTATATATATAGGTGATTAATTATTAATATTTAATATGGAATTTATAATTTAGATATATATTACCCTTTTCTTCTTTAACCATCCAGACTTGGTGAGACATGCCAGTAGTACTTACTTTTTTTGTACTAATAGATCGCCTTTAGCGTTTAGTTAGGCCAAACACTTTTCATCGACAGTGACAAGATGAGCTTCTAATTTTCATTTTTTCCAATTTTTTGATCATCATCCTCGTCTTAGTTATCATCGTCATCGTTGTCTTAAGTACTCACATCACTTTACATTTATTGCATAATTATTATTAAATAATAATTATTTATTTATTCATTAAATCATATTTTTATTATGTAGCCTTAGTATTAACTAAAGCATTGATTGGTTAATAATAATATTTAATGGAATAAAGGACTGCAATTTTTAAATAAAATATCAGAACTCAAATTTAATACTTTAATGCGAATTTAAAACTCGCAAACTTTGTCAAAATTAATGCTCACCAGGGTAAGCCTAAGCGACATAAATAAAAATTATGTGATCCTATTGTGATCTTGCGAACATTTGAAATAAATATTTATAAAATTGAAAAAAAAAATAATACCAAATTACTTAAGGCATAAGTAAAATTTATCTTGCTGCTTAAGGAAACCTTTAGCCAGTAATAAATTGCTATTTGATGAGGACTTAGGGTTTCCCTAAGAAAATTTCATGACGATTATAATATTCTTAAGTTAAAAGGTAATTAATTAATAGTAACATGAAAAATTAATTAAATTAACTTAAATAGAACATACATCCTTTCATTCAAGTTGAAACTTAATAATGTAGCAAAGCCTACTCGTATATATCTTAAATTCTAGTGCTATCAATAAAACTCTTACAGTTATAAGTGCAAAGTTCATTATTTCATTTGAAAAATATACTTTGATATTTCTCAAAGTAGTATTGAAAGGTTCTAAAATTTTAATTTAAACAAACTTAATTTGGATTAATTTCCCCTATTATACTAAACTTAGTCTGAGTTAAGTATGTTTTAAAGTTAAAAGGGACGCAAATTTCAATAAAAAGAAAATAACTTTAATAATATTTAAATATCTGAGTAACTGAAATTTATTCTTTTGCATAATTTTCATTTTTTTGCATATTTATTTAAACAGAAAGTCTTAAATCACTAAAAATTAAAAAATCATATGCAATTATGAAGGACTAAATTTTATTTTCTTCAAAAATTTTTAGCAAATAAAAATAATATTTTTAAATTGAAATGCTCAACCTTCACATTTACTCAAAGAGAAAGAAATTTAGAGCACTGAAATTTTTAAAACAGGAATCTAATAGAATCGTAATCAAAAATTAGTTAAATTTAAAAGAAGTAGTATGTCCACATTATGATAATATTTATAACAGTTGCTGCTGAAAACACTTTTTCTAGCAGCAACTAGAAAAATTTTAGCTTGAATTTATCCATAATATTAGATCAATTTTTTATGTGTATTGCTTATCAATAAAGAGTTTATTCAAAATTGTCGAGAGTTATTATATTAAAACCGTGTCTCTCGAGGTTTTAAATTATGTTTTTAGTTTAATTAAATTAATTTTAATCAAAGTAACTTAAAAGATATTTAAATTAGATTTGATAAAATCTGGATAAACTTAGTTAATTCCTAATATATTTAAAGATTAATTCATAAGAGTTAAATCATGGTACTTTTAAAGGATTCCTTAATTTAATTTTGTGGTAAAAAATGAGATAATACTTGAAAAAAGAATAATGCTCTATTTCTTTTAGGAATTCTAATAATTCAATTTAGAAATAGATATATGATAAGAAAATTTTGAAAAATAATAAAAAAATTGTTGATAAAATATTTTTAGATTTTAAATCATTGAAAGACACTGTTTTAAAGAATGACTCTTGAAAAGTGAAGATTAAATTATTAAAATCTTAAAATTATTTTAAATTAATTATTATTTTGGAAAAAATAGAGGATTTAAGAGGCTAAAGTCCTCTTGCTTCCTTCAACATTTTTATAAAATTTAATTGAATGCAACCATTATAATTATCAAAATTAATGTAAAATACAAGGAACTCAAATAGGAACAAGAGCTAAGAAGCACAATTTCGACTAATAAATATATTTTTTTTTTATTATATCTGATGATTTATGCAAAATTATTAAAAAATGACAATGCAAACTAAATAAATTCTCATTCAATAGAGGAGTCCAACTTTGAAGATTATTTCTGTACCTTTTTGTTTTAAGATGGCAATCTTATTTTTTCATAAAAAAGTGTTCCTCATTGTATAATAGCCTTATCTTATTTAGTTATTTCCCCTATTTATATGAATGCTAGAATTATTTCAGAAAGAAACCCTGTATGTGGATGAAACTTATAGAAGATGACTATTTTACACCATTTTTAATTTAAACTGTTAAAAGTCTTGCATGTAATACTTGAGATTGCCAATAAAGAAATAAAGTTCTTAGAAGTTCGTAACAATCTAGCTATATTAATTCATATAAATTTTTAAATTGTAAGAAAGGTTAATAATTAAATGTAAATTAGAACTTGCAAGATCAATGATAAATAAAAAAGATTCGTAACAAGATATAATACAATACACTGATCAGTACATAGACCTATAATTACAGTTATAAATAAAAGTTTAGGCTGCAACATAAGTATTAGAAACAGAAGACATTACAATACATGAAGAAGGAAGATATGTATAATTTACAAATAATCCCACAAAAACAGTTCGGTAGTTAAGCGATGGACCCAGACAGTTAACTTTTATCTTAAATATATATATATATATATAAATAAATGTTCAATTATAATTGTATACTACTGCAGGAATGATGTATAAAACCGCATGAAAACAATGAAACAGAAAGAACCACAACCTAATTGCAAAATTATTCGTAGAAATATGGATTGAAAAATTAAGAGTTTTCTCTCAACATTAAAGTGACCTAGAAATCTACGGATTAAATGATTTAATTAACTAACAAACACGAAAAACTAAAAAAAAGGAATATTATTTGACAAATTTTCAGTAATATTTAACAAATAGCAGTTAAAACAGGAAATCTAAAATGTCTATTTAGGCAAATTGTATTAAAAACACTAAATAAGGTGAATAATTTGTCATTCTTTTTAACATCTTAAAATCAAGAAAAACTCATATGAAAAGTAACAGAAGAAACTTCCATCTATGAGACTTTTCAAATCAGCATTGATGTCCTGATAATAATAAAATTAAAAGATTTACAGAAGAACAGCAAAAGACTTTTTTTCAAATAGTTATAAATTAAAAAAAAATGAAAATGCTTAAATGTTCTCTCCAAATAAGTATAAATTTCAGAAAAATAATATATGCGAATTTAGAGACTTGCAAACACAATGATATTTTACAAAATCACTCAATCATCTTTTTTCCACTATAGTGATTTAAATATTTTTGAAAATACACGCAAACATCTATGCGATAAATTGGTCTCTGAATTCACATATTATTATTAGCAACTTATTGAATACTAAGGTTGAATTTTTTAAGTGTAAGATAAATTTTAGATTAATCAACAATTTTGAATATATAAATTTGAATTGAGGAATTAAAATATCAAATAAGGGAAAATTTAGAGATTTGACAGAAAATGTAGATGCAAATATTTCTAAAAGTATTTATTGAAATTTTACAAGATATTCTGAATGTGTAGAATCATCGCAAATGCGCTGATTTTTATAAATCGAAGCACGGCAGAAGTTTTTAAGGTCAAATACCCATTCTTAATTCAAAATTTCCCTATGGACACAGGGCACTTTAATTGTTAAATTCTTAATTAATAATAATATTTTAGTAATATTGTTTTAATTTTTAATTAAAATTTAAATATTTTAACCTTAATAAAATTTATCATTATAGAAATCACATTAGTGATAACTTTTAAATTTAAAAAATAATAATATGATCACTTTGAGGTCTCTGGGGACCCCCGATCAATAATATATTTTATATATATAAGGGTCTAGCCCTTTTCATTTTAAGTAATCTGGTCTTCCATAAACTTTCTTAGTCTTTATGTGGATGTCCAGTATCTTCTTTCTCTTCCATCTGGTAACTCCTTTATAAAATTTGTTCTTAGTTACCTTCTCTCTGTGCCAGTTATATAAAAAGAAACTCATGTCTTCCCCTTTCTTAAATTATAGTTCAATATTATCTGTACCACCAACTAGTATACTTTTAGGTTTGGATCTGTACATGGAAATTAGTTATAATTGAGGAAAAATTTAGTTTTTTAGCTAGTCATAGCCATATCTTTTGGCGTCAGCATAGAGAACAATCAAGGTATTTTCTGTTGTCGACTTTTATATATTGAAGATGATCTTTGTAAAGTCAGGTTAAACGAAAAGCTTGAATTCTTCTTTCTCTTCAAAATCTAATTCATGCCAAAATTTATTCTTTAATTTTGCAAAGTACCATTTAACTTGTTAGTTTGATTATAGAGATAGGTTTTATAGAATCCAATCGTCCATCTAGTAGTTGATATTACCTAGTACTTTGAATTATATTTATCTTTGGAGCTTATGGTTCACTTCATGTATTTTATGAACTTTTCCGATGTTGGCTTTCAGCTCTTAACTCATCTGATCAGATGAAAGTATACTGATCAGACTTTTCTGGTGAGTTATGTCATCGTTGGTGATTTTATACTTTGGTTGTTTTCCTGGCTTCAATGACGTGTCTATTTGAATTGGCATCTCTTCAACCATGTCAACATCCTTGAAGGCTGGTCTCTCTCTTTTCCACTCTGTTACTTACTTCCTTGTTGTTTGAGGCCTCCCTAGTTGACTAAGTTTTCTAGTGACTTAATAGCTAAGTTTGCTATTTTGAAGGTTGATTCTTATATTACCTAGGGGTATTTAATAGTAAAAGCAAATTAATGAATAAAGGCTTATGAAGTGGTATTCAAAGTTCTTATTTTTTGTAGCTATTGCTATGTCATGAATATGACCTAGTTCTTTGGTTTAGTTGTATTTTTAAATCTTTAAGATCATTACAAATAGTAAGTTAATATGTGATTAGAAGGCATTAAGACATTTTACCTGTTGGTTTTGTAGCTCATCTTGTGACAGTGGGAGTGTTTCGTTGAGGATTACATCTGTTGTGTCCCTGCATTTCTAGACAAGGGAGAGTAGACTGGTCTCTTTTATAGAGACTTCATCCACTTCTTTCTTTAAGTTGAGGATTGTTTCAGTCTTTGCTTTCATGATTGCTGGAAGTGAAGTCCATCTCATGTTGTTTCTTTGTAACTAAATGTTATCAAAGTTAACCGATGTTTTAATGGAGGAGTGAGGCTGCTAATCCTTTTTAGCCGAGATCTAAATCTGAAAGATGCTTTTTGTTTTCATCGATCTATTACTTTGTTGGTCGAGTAAGATTGAGCAATTCATAGACTCGAGTTAACGACTATGTTACAGTTTGATGTACATTTTAATAATCTTATCATCATAATTGATGCATTGACATTTAAGATAGAATCTCAACAGTCTTTGCTCAACGGAAAGATCACATTCCATTTAGAAAGTTGCAATGTGAAATTGAATAGTAAGATCTATAATAGTAAATGAATGTTATCATTTTATAAGTCGACAGTCGGCTGGAGCCATTGCTGTAAAGCACAATAAAACATAACTATTCTTGGTCGTCATGTTTTGAGTGTTTATAATCTCGATTTTAAAAAGCACTTTGCAATAATACCAACGTTGTTTTGTAGAATTCTTTGACAAAGTCTAAAATTAAACTTTAACTCTGCATGTAATTTAAGATGTCTTGCACATAGTGGTGTGATTGCTTAAAAGGTTCTCATGGTTAACTATATGAAAAGACAAAGATTATTTCTAATTTGACTCTCTTAAAGTGCTCATATTTTAATTTAAAGTAGCTTTATGATAAGCATTTAATGTTCTTATAAGTCTGAACTTTTGCTTTTTTTAACATTATTGCTATCACTTTTTATCACACTATCAACAATTAACTATTGTCGTGACTTATTGCATAAATTTATGAATTAAAATGTAAATTTACTTTACTCTTGAAGTTAGTAAGCTCTATAGTAGGAAAAACATAAGTCATGACAATAACAGAGCCTTCACCTTCAGCCAATTTAGCCTGATTGAACTAATCATTTAACGATTTAATAATACCTATCTTAGTTGCTTCGCAATAATGAACAATAGTCTGAATTTTAGGTTTTATTATTCTCATTCACTGCTTTGAATTGATTTACTGAATCTTCCTTGAGTTCACGAGGGGTGATGTGATTCTTGCCAAAGTTGCCTTTAAAAATAATTTTGTATATCTAAGATTTAGTGGGGAAGTTGTTTCTGCTTTGCAATGCAATCTTTGGGTTATTGCCAAATTATTATTAAAGCATATTGAGCACAATTCACGATAATTGGATAAATAAGGAACTATATAAATAATATTCGCGCCTAATTGATCTTTTCCCAAGTTTTTGATAGTTTAATTGAGTTAGTCTTGGAACATCTTTATTGCTTATATGAGGTCTTGAATAACATACTTTGCCAATTCTGGTTTTAATTATCTCAATTCATCCATATAGAATAATTTATCTTTTATTTAAGTCATAGATTTAGTGTAGAAAATAGCTTGCAATATTGGCATTAGATTTGTTGTTTTTATCGACCATTCCTTTGATGCGATTGAGTTCTGCTTTGTTATTGAAAGGAAGTCCTATGGACAATCAACTCTAAATCAAGATTTGGCCTGTCACTATTGCCATTCAGAGCTGTGTTTATCATTTCTGCTTTGTTCATTTCAAATGTAAATGCGATCTGTAAAAATGAGTTTGAAATGGTAGAGATTGTATATTACTGACTGCTTGCAATTTAACAATATAATAATTATAGTTATTGCTATCTGCAAATTTAAATCTTATATTGGCTTTCAATTTATAACAATTTCTGTTCACTTTCTTCCAATATTAGTACATTAGTTAGATAAACTTATTTCATGCCTGTCATTAATGACATTAAAATAAAATGGAATGCTTATACTATTAATAGATAAAGACTATAGATAAATAAAATGGGTAGAACTCAGAACTACAAGGCAGGTCTAGAGAAGAAAAACAGATCGAAAAACTGCGAAGAAAGTGAAAAATCTAAGGAAGAGATGAAGGACGATTAAAGTGACGATTAATAGGATGATGGTCAGGCAGCTGCTCTATTAGTGGGAAAAAGAGACAGATCTTTAAGAAGGAGAAATTCAAGGCAATAAAGCAGAAGATTATGGAGTTAAAGCAGAAATCACTGAAATTAAAGAAGAAGGAATTGGATGAGAAGGCGAAGAAGAAGAAGATTGCTAAGGAGATACACAGACTTAAGGAGTCGCTTAAGGCTTGTGAAAAGATTAAGAAAAGTGGAAAGGAGAGTGACAGCGATATGGAATAACATATTATCATGAAATAATAATTAATCATGTTTATTTAATTAGGTTCATTATTTAATTGACATAATTTAAAATATCATTTACTATGCCATTCTAAGTTAATCCTAATCAATTTTTTTATATTTTTAAAATTATTAATTTTTATTTTAAATTTTATACTGTACTGTAATAGCACTTTTATATCAATTTGAATAAAAACTTATTATTGAAAAAAACAAATATTGGAAAAAATTAAAAACATGAACCAAACAAGAAAATTTATTATGGCCCCATTTTTCCATTTAATAAGACTATTATAATTTTATTTATCCAAAAATTTTCTTTACTCTCTTTAAATATAAGAAGTTTTTCATCGTATTTCACAAAATCCACTATTAATATTGTTTTGGCATGCTTTTTATTTGTCATAATTATTACAATTGAAATGCTATAAGTGAGAGATACTAAAACTTATAATAACTTATAATGAGAAAAAATAGAGAATATTTTTGTCATTATTTTATCATAGGGAGTGAAACATCGAGCTTGCCAAGCCCACTGTCCACTCCGTTTCTAATCACATTCAAGTTATTATTGCCTCCAATGTAGTTATTACTATTTATGCCATTCTTTTGCTGTAGATTCTTCAGTTTCCACAGCTTCAGAGCTTCATAGACAACATTCACACAATTATTATAAATTAAGTAAAGCTATGAAGAATATCTCTTGTATTAAATTGTTGCTATACATCTGCGACTCGTTGACATCCTCTTCGTCATAGTATTATTCATCTTGCTCATAATTAGTGCTATTTTTGATGTATGAACTGTTCTCAGCGTCCTCGTCTTCATAGGGATTACTTGTCATATTCTGCTGATCGCTGTTGAGATTACTGATAAGATTAATACTTAGCAAAAAATTAATTTGAAAATGGTGTATAAAACAAATTCCTATTTGCAAAACTAACTTATTAAAACCTAATTCAAAAGAATTTAAAGTTAACTTTATTATTACAAAGGAAAATAATTAAGTCTCTTGTCAGAATTGATATAATTAGTTTCAAAGTAAAATTATTCAAGATTTATTAATTAACATGATAGAAACATAAAAAGAGTTCATAAATAAACTAACTGGGCTAACTTATTATTTTTTTTATTTTCATATGAATTTTAAATAAATTAATTTCTTATAGCTTAGCAATATTATTATTAATATAGTCACCTGATTAATTCATACGATCTCTATGCAATGCATTAGTATTATCATTAGTAGCAGTTCCAACACCTTTATTCTAGTTTCTTCGCTATTTAATATTTGATGAAGCTGAATATTTATCAGGGCTTTTAGGAGGTTTATTGAAGGATTGGCTGTCTCCAGTTGTTTATTCGTTCTCAGATATTAATGCTAATTGAAGCTAAAGATCTTTACTATAGATCACTCAGGAAGAAATCATTCGTATATTAATCATGCATGGCATTGCTATGCATGATTTTATCTGTCTACTACAGTTTCTAGCTTATTATTATGATGTGCTCTCTACGATGGCATGCTCAATTGCTTAAGATTTAGAAATTATCCAACTTTGATAATTACAGAGGATTTTGTCGTTAAATCATCCTGAGACATATCTTACGTACTATTACCATTTAAGGTATTTGAAGGACCAATACTGTGTCTATATTTATCATAACTTTATAATTCATCCCTTAATACTATTAAACAAACTTAGAAACTCTCGTGTTCTGTTGACCATTCCTCGTTGTTTAAGCTTAATTAGCTCTAGACCTAAAGTACTGCTAAGATATTTACTGTTATTACTATTATGCATTAGCTAAGCTTTTTACAGTTCTTATTATACTCTTAGTGGCTATCACTACTTGACATGATGGTGGAGAGTTCACAACTCATTTAGGATTATACCTATTATATTCCCTTTACCCCGAATGAATTGCTTCTGATAATTTATTTGTTCAAGTTTTCTTCTTTTCTTATTAACAATAGGCGCTTAACTATAGGCTTAGCCATCTTACTATAAGCTTTAATCATTTTGATTAATTTTACATCGTACAGGTTCGTGATAATCATTAAATTCATAATTCAGCGTGACAATAAGCCAACTTAAGACTTGTTGCTTGTTTCTTTGGCTTGATGAAAATTTGATCTAGTCGCTTAGAATTAAGCCTAGGTCATGTTTGTTTATTCGAAATGTTTCACTCTATTCTCAAGAATCTTATTATCTTCAACAAATTTAGTAATATCACTGTAAGAGTTTTTTCCAGTGTAGTCTTCTAATATCTAAATTCTGTCTATAAGATCTTTATTTTCGTTTTACAGCTAGATAATATCTGCATTCAAAATATCAATAATCTCGCTCTACTTCTGAATAGTTTCTCTTAAGTTCAAATTACATTATAGTAATTCTTTTATCATACTGAATGTATGAATAATGCTCTCATTAATAGCATATTTACTTTCATTATCTGCACTTGGCAAATTTGGCATGGGTCTATTCATATTTGGAATGTTCTACAGTGTTTCACTCTTTTTCTTTAAAGATTTTTTCAATGTTATCTTTGTCCTTAATGATTCTCTCTGTAATTATTGTCTTTCAGTCTGTACTTTAATCTCCCCCACGTTTTTCAGTCACTCTGTTTTGCAAATGCGCTGGCATTTGCAAATTATGAAGATTTTCTTTATTGTCGAGGGATTTTAACCTGTAATTTAGCTCAAGAATTATATGGTGTCACATGCTTTAGAAAGCTCTACATTTAATAACTTGTTTTGCTTTTTAAAATCCTTTATAAGCGGTATTTTAGAATCTTCATGACGAATGGGTTTATATGTAATAAAGAAGCCATTTATACATACTATAGAGTACTAATATTTTCTACAACATACTAATCACTAGGATTTAAGCAAGAAATCATAAGACAGTATCTGTTACCTCCTAAATTTTATCTCATAAGAGATGTAAGATTGGATTAAAGATAAGGAATGTAATTATTATTATTTATATTTTAGTTTTTCTTGTCTGTTAAGGCTGTAATGACTTGTCTAAAAGTATACAAACTTTTATTTATATCAATCGATTCTTTATTTGCTACATTACCCATCAAGGCTTATCTTTCACATCCAGCAAAATCTACCAACTTTAGTTTACTCAGAATGATATTCTCGGGATTTTTAATATCGATTTATTCACTAGTTAGACTGAGAAGAGTATGTGATCTACTAGAGGAGTTATTCATGTTATGAGAAGCTACAACTTTATTCCTGATACCAAAGTGATATAAAGCAAGAGCATCATCAGGAGAACGACACTCAACTGTATAGAGATTTTCTACTGTAAAATTATCTTATTAATTCCACTATAGCTTGAGATCAAGCCATTGTTTACTAATCTCTTCAATTGAGCTATATTAAGCAAATTGAAAATTTTATCTTTATAAATTTGTAAATATGAACAGTACACTGTAAATCTCTTTATTAACAATATTTTTTTGCTGTTTAATTAGATCATATAGCAGATTTACTGATCGACGAACTAAACCCTCATTCTCACCATATTAAATTATTGGTTATGGAATTCCTTTATCATTTTATTTATATTTGTAACCTCCTATGAAAATAGTCTTCCCTGAACCTGTCTAGCCATGGGCGAAGATTGTCAAATCATATTTCTAAATATTGCTAAATTAAGTTTATGTAAGATGATATTTAATCGATAGTAATTTTAATAATGAAATAGAGAGTATATTCTTAAATGTTTTATTCTTACATTTCCTACTTATTTTATCATATCTACACATACTACTTTATCGAAAACATTTCTCTAAGAAGAATCTTAGTCAATGATAAAATCAAATTAGGAGTTCTTGTATATATTTGTTCTGTGATGCTGTACACTAAACTCAAAGGTAAATACCAATTCAATTAAGTGTAAAATAATGTTCTTAGTTTATATTTGTATTTTATTGGTCTACTTCTAGTTTAATGTCTGTGTGATCCTGGTGAACTTCATCTTCAAGAAGAAGTCTGATGCGGACAACTACTACTTTAATGTTTACTGATTATATCATCTATAAAAATTAAAAATATTTATAATTTTATTCTTGTATTTATACCCAAATTAACTCAATCAAATTCAAATAAACTCATATAAAATTATTAATGGTATTGTGATTAATGAATTTTAAATTAGGAGAAATTTAATAATAAATTGATATATAAATTACATTTAAGATTTAATTGAAATTCTCATAATGTAGATAAGTATAAATCAGACTACAAAGGGATACTTAAATTTCTCATTAGTTATTTCAAACTTAAATATAAGAATATATTTAACTTACTCATTATATTATTATAGATTTGAATCTGAAGATATATCAGGCAAAATAAAAGAAGAGATAAAGAAGAAGTTTAATAAACATAAATAAAATAACGAATGTCTCATAGAATTAAAAGAAATTTTAATATACTATTTATTTAACATATATTGGCAAGTAACCAAAAGCAATATATATTTTAAAAGGAGAAGCAAAGATTTAAATAGGTCAATAAAAGTCTCAGTATTATTGAGAAAAAACAAATCGCATTTTCACAGGAAGAGGAAAGTCTCTCTGGCAATGATAAGCAAGCTATTTTCATATATTAAAAATAAAACTCTTATTTTTTAAATTGCAAAATTAAATAGAGATTAATCTATGATCATTAATTTTTTCATCAAAAGCCATAATACAACTTTCAAATCATTAATAAGGATTAATTGTGGCAGTAATATTGACTGATTTCTAGTTTTCATCATTCTAAACTTCTATCTGCTAATTAGATGAATTTAGTTGTTAATTATTTGGAGTTATTTGGTCTAAATCCAGTCTGAGTGCCTCTCCAAGCGCTCAAGCTTTAACTGCTATTATTCTCTCTTTTAACTTAAAAGCTACTTTTCAAACCGTTTTTAGTGCTAGAGTTATTTTAGCTCTGTTTATTAAAATAATGAGCATTTGAGGAAGTGGCTTATTTATTGAAATATTAAGAAGTTGTCAAAATCTTTGGCTTTAGTATTTCTTGTGAATTAATTTATGGAATTCCTTAAATTAAGGAATTTAAATGGTTTTATAATAGAGCTCAAGTTGAATTCATGATAATAAAGTCTTAAATTGATATCATATTTTTGTTATCAATTTTACTCAGATATTATTGATAAGTTAAGTTTCTTGCAGAATTATGAGTTTCTATGATAGCCATCAACTGATTTATTCATGCTTTGTCTTCTTGCTTTAAATTCTAAATTTGGATCTTTTAGTTAGTCTGGCGGTAGTTACATTGAGAAAGTGCTTAGATTTTACAGATATTTTATATGGCTTTTTTTATCTATAAACTCAATCCTAAACACTTAAAGAAATTACTTACAATTAAAATAGAATGAGTAAATAATTCAAAATATCAAAATATAACTTATATACTATTATTAAACATTTCATTTATTTTATTTCCAACTTATGAAGTGAATAAATCTTGATTTTTAAAAATGAACTTTGTTTTTGATAAAAAGTATTAATAATTAGATTCTTAAAGTTTAAACTATAATAAATTTGTAAAATAACCTATAAGAACAATTTTTAATATATCGGCACTAATCAAATTCAATAAATTATTACTTTATTAAAAAGAATATATGTTATATATATATATATATATATATATATATAAATGAAAGTTGATTTAGTTAAAATGGAAGTTTATAATTTATGACGAGCTAAAGCAAAATCTATTTTAAAAGACTTAGCTCGTCAATTACAGATGATATTTATTTATAAAGTTATAGAATATCTAAATTTTTTATAATTAATGATGACTTACTTAAATATTCGAATTTTTTTTCTAACTCTTAGTTATCTATATTCTAATAAGTTACTCAACTGGCCCCGATTCTTCTACTGAATCATTTTCATTTATTCGACTGGTCCTCTTATTTCTTTTTCAGATGGCTAAATTGCTAATTCTTTGTCCTTTAATATCAATTCTAGACTTGACTCGAGAACTTAACTGCTCATTATTAGCACCTTAATTTATTATCATTCTACCCAAAGCCTCATCTATCCTTTCTTTTTCAACTGTATATCTCTACCATTTTAAACAAGTTTGCTATTCTTATGAAACTAAATCATCCTCGACCTTTAATCTTAATCTCCATCCTCTAATTGATTCTCTAGTACTTTCTCAATTGATAAGCCCATATTGATGCCTGTAATTCGATTATGCGAGAATTATTAAACTGACAACTTTATTTTTAATATTTTTGAATAAAAGCTTTTATAAGGGATTACAGTTGTGTAGTGAGCTCTTGTGGCTTGAGACAATTGACCATTATCAACTACTGGAGCTGGAGAAGTACTCTTTAATAATTTAAATTTAGTTTAGAGATCTTCTTTATAACTTGAAAAATTCTTCGTTTTCTCATCTGAAATGTCTAGTGATGATTTGCTTAGATATTTTTGTAGTAGCTATTTCTAATCGTGTTAAAAAATTATTTGAGGTTAAAGTTCTTAATGGGCCATTAAAGATTGAGTTTTTTTATTTATGTATGAGTTCACTTTATAAATTGTCATTCTTTTGTAAACCAGTTGATTGCTGAATTGCTATTTTTATAATATTAAACCAATATTTTAATAATAATAAAACTTAGCATTCAAATATTTTGAAGTGATAGTTTTTTGACCAGCATAGAATGCTTATAAGATTATTAATAGTAAAAGTATAAGCAATCTAGAATTAATATTTTTGAAATAGAATCGAAATGGGGAAGTTATAGAAATGCAATAAAATATTTAAAATAAATTAATTATAACTGACCAATAATTATTAGTGTTCTAAAATGTATTTTAATTTTGATTATGATCAAATTTAATTATTAAAAATAAATATTTAATCTTTAAGCATGGGATAGATTATCTGCACATTCTGATTTAAATGCATAAATAATTAATTAACTAAGTATGAATGGCTTTCTAGTCAACCATTAATCATCTGCCTCCGTGTCTTTTGAGCTTATTCTGTTTATTTCTTATCTTCTATCTGTTTGTCATTTGAGCCTTCACTCCAAAAGCTTTCATCTTCAGATCTGTCGAAGATAGTTTGCCAGTTGTACCGCATCGAATGAAAAGCAAGCTTGCCTGATTTGCTCTCCACATTCAGTGTTACCATTTTGCACCTCTTTTCGAAGCAATCCTTTTCCTCTGCCGTTATTCTGTTCCATGGGAGCTCGTTAGTTGTAATAGAGGTGAGGCACTCCAAACAGAGCATCGATGTTTCCCCAAATTTCACAACAATCCCATATTCCCCGGCCTTTTAGTAGCTTCTTCATTACTAAAAAATTTGTATTTATTGAATTCTCTCTTTGTTCATTTCGTCGATCAATAGTACTTACGGCTCTTTATCAAGGGATCTCCCCTCAGCATGAAAGCGGGCTAGATCAGGAATTAATTCATCGCAGATGAATATACTGTTTTTCATTTTGAGGATGGTGCTCTTGCCGGTGTTGGTCGCCCAATACAGCCAGACGCATTGAATCTATTTATTCTCTCGTTTCAGTAAATCCTAATAAAGGGCATCGCCTATTTTGTAAAATCCTAGCTCTATAAATTTATCATCGGTTAGCTTGAGTGATTCGGTAAATCCATGCTTGTGTTTTTTATATAAAGTCCTCGAGTTGCTTCCTTACCAATATCCTCTCATTCTGCAAAACTCCGAGATTCTTCAATACCTTGTGAGCGTTGGTGAATCTCTACTGCTCTTGGCAAATGAACATAAGGGCATCGGGATCACATAAATTCTTGAAGAGATACTATTTATAGGACATGAAGGTTCTTCTCGGCGAGGAATTCTTTCAGAAAGTATCATGAAGTTCGTTTTTACGGAATCTACCTTAGCTCTTCCAATGATGTTCTCGCCGCTATCTTCCCATATTCAAGCAACATCTCCTGAGCATTGCCTTACATTAGTGTTGGCCCTTAATGTTTCGTGATGAACTCAGATAGCTTTTTGATACCTAGATCCGTTATTTAAAGGCCCAGCTTCTTGAACAGAATGCACCCGCCTCTCTTCTTTGTTTTAGAGTATTCTGTATAAATACAATTGTATCTCTTGACACTTTGATGTGAAAGTAAGTATTTTTTGCCGTTTTGTCATTGAATTCATTTACCTCGGCAATAGTTGGTTGGTTTACTTGAATCTTCTGATGTACTTGCTCGATTGTTTTCATTTTAATCGGTCCGATGATCTTCAGGAAGAAATCCAATCAGTAATTATATTTCTTTTTAGTAGACATTTTGACTTTCTCTCTGTCTCAATATCTTAAAAGCATGAGACTAGCCATCTAATTGGACATTCAGACTAGAAAGCCATTTATGCTCATTTAATTAATTATTTATATAAAACCCCAAGAGTAAAAATTTAAAGAGATATGAGGTAACTAAAATGTGAGAGAAATTAATTTCAATATATAGATTCATACTTAATACTTTATTCATTAATAAATTAGATTTAAGTTTAAATTATTAAATCATTTTTCAGTTTATTATATATTTATATATTAATATCTCTTAACTCTGTTTAATTATTATATGCTCTTTCACTATTTGCTGCATTTTTAATTCATATCTTTTTTTCTTAAAAATACTGATTTTTATAATTAATTTATGAATAATCTCTAATATTCTGAGTCTTTCTTCTAAATTAAAATAGAATCACAATAAGTATTTTCTTTTAAATTTTAAGTCTTTCTTCTTAATTATTAACAGAATCAAAACCCCAAAACCCCTTAATGAGGTTTATAAGTGCTTTGATTTGTAGGGTATAGTTGGGGTCTTATAGGGGTTAGTAGACAAAATGCAAGTTTTATCTTAATTTAATGAATATTTAATGAATATTTAATGAATTTTAGTTTACTTAAATCATACATATTTTATCTGCTTGTCTTTATTATATCTTTTGAACCTTGCTGTCTCAAGTGGGTCAAGTATGTCATCTAATGTTTACTGCTCTCACGATTATCATCTCTACTATGCTTTTAATTTCTTAGCAGACATCTTCTTACTTTATATGTTTCTGAGCCAAACTTATTAATTATTTTTCATGCTTTGTACCAAAGTTAGTCATACATTCCATGTCACTTTCTAAAATTATTGCTGCTACTGCCCAAAGATCCCATTAAACAGAACCATCAGTCCACTTCTCTCTTATTGGGAAGTAACCTGGAGTACCAAGTACCTGTGCTAAAGTGACAATCTCCAATCTTAAAGCTCTATTGAAATCGATAACCACTACTTCTAAAGGGCAGAGATTTAGCATAAGGTTTTCAGGCTTCAAATCTCTATGAACATATCCAAGTTCATGCAACTCCTTAACACCCTGAATCATATCTGAGAGTATATCGTTTAAATCAGGGTATCTATTGTGATTTAGGTAGTCTCTCAGAGTCATCTCAAATTTCTTTAGCCTTAATGCGATGAAACCATAACTTAAAATACACCATTTAGCTTAAGCAAATTCTTGCAATCTTTTCTTTAGGCCTCTCTAAGTACCATGTATTCATTAGCAAACTCGTACTAATACTGTTGGTCCTTAATAAGATAACTGAATATATACACCTTGTATGCATACTCATCAACTACTATGAGAATTACTTTTGCAGGCACGTTTATATTCAAATAGTTTTCAATACAAGTGCTGAGATCAACTGCATTTAATGCAGGTATATTCATAGCCTTCGCTTAGAAGCATGCTAAAATTGTATTACCTGCTGGCTGGTTCATCGATTCAT
>ARYC01004783.1:0-47226 GCA_000711775.1 Oxytricha trifallax
ATAATCGGGTGTTTTTAGGAAGTATGAGTTCAATACTGCATGTTGGCGGGGAAAGGTTCGGCCAGGGGCAGATTTTGAAAAAGTCCAAAAATGGACAAAATGACACCCCTATAACTTTTGAAAATGACTATATATCTGGTGTTCCGATGTCACACTCTTGTTCAGGAGTCCAAATTAAGTGGATTTGCTTAATTCCAGGTCACCTCATGAATTTCCGTGACCATCTTTTGAGGCCCTCAAATCAAAAATGAAGAGTCAAGGGTTATATAAGGAAATTGCTGAAAATAGCTTATTTTGCTTATATCTTTGCACCTTTTGAAGATAAATCGATTCTGATTCGAAATTCGTGCTCAGCGAGGGCTAAATAACCAGAATCGCTATAATCGGGTGTTTTTAGGAAGTATGAGTTCAATACTGCATGTTGGCGGGGAAAGGTTCGGCCAGGGGCAGATTTTGAAAAAGTCCAAAAATGGACAAAATGACACCCCTATAACTTTTGAAAATGACTATATATCTGGTGTTCCGATGTCACACTCTTGTTCAGGAGTCCAAATTAAGTGGATTTGCTTAATTCCAGGTCACCTCATGAATTTCCGTGACCATCTTTTGAGGCCCTCAAAATCCCAAAAATGAAGGGGGAAAGGTTATATAAGGAATTTGCTGAAAATTGCTATTTTGCTTATATCTTTGCACCTTTTGAAGATAAATCGATTCTGATTCGAAATTCGTGCTCAGCGAGGGCTAAATAACCAGAATCGCTATAATCGGGTGTATTTAGGAAGTATGAGTTCAATACTGCATGTTGGCGGGGAAAGGTTCGGCCAGGGGCAGATTTTGAAAAAGTACAAAAATGGACAAAATGACACCCCTATAACTTTTGAAAATGACTATATATCTGGTGTTCCGATGTCACACTCTTGTCCAGGAGCCCAAATTAAGGGGATTTGCTTAATTCCAGGTCACCTCATGAATTTCCGTGACCATCTTTTGAGGCCCTCAAAATCCCAAAAATGAAGGGTTAAGGGTTATATAAGGAATTTGCTGAAAATTGCTTATTTTGCTTATATCTTTGCACCTTTTGAAGATAAATCGATTCCTATATTTATTTAAATTTTCTTGTTTTAAATCTATATTTTTAGTTTAACTTACCTTTCCTAATATTTTATATTCATTATTTTATTTTTTTTTTCGTTTTTTTTCCCTTTTTAATTTACCATTCCCATTTTATATTTAAATAGTTTATTTTTATATATTTTTTTTTTTTTTATCATTTTTTCAATTAAAATATATTATTTATTATATTTTTCTCTTAATAATAATACATATTTTGAATTCATATTAATTTATTAGCAATTCTGTAATAGGCAAAGTTTTTATTTCTTATTTGACAAGAAATATTAAAACTACTATAAATTTCTTTATTTAATTTTAAAATTTCTTTAGTACATTGGAATTGTTACTTTATTTAAATATTTTATCATTCTTATGTTTTAATTCTAAATTTCTTATATTTTTTGTTGGAGCAACGACCTTCCGTAGGTAGCCTTTATATGTTCGATGATTTAACATTTCTCTCAAATTTAAATTCTTTATTATCATTTTTATTAAAAATGGCTTAAAATATTTCGAATTTAAGAAATTAACAAAATTATTTTTAAAATAAGCATTGGTTTAATTTTATAATATCACCAATCATTTTTATTATAATTCTAAGTTTTAAAAGTTAGTTTCATAAATTTACTTATATAACATAAATTTATTAAGTATTACAATGAGTTAACCATTTAAACAATTATTTTTAACATTTTTATTTTAATGTAGTTTTTTTTTAACCTAAAAGATTTATATTATTTTTTGAGAAAAATTAAAGTATGCAACTTTTTACTCAAAAAAGTGACATAAAATAATATTGATCAAAATCAATATTTTTAAGTTTGATTGCTTTCTTATTAAATTGTTTATAATTATTGGAAATCTTTTTCAATTTCATCATTTCCTTGAGAGTTGTGATTATTTTAAGTATTTAACATAATATTTTAAGTTTAGTTTATGTCATGAACTGTTGAATTTGTATTTGAATTCATAGATGTAAATATGCCTTCATTATTTATTTATATTATTAAAATATAAGATGCATTTTAATTCAATTTAATCAATTATCCAACTAATCGAATTCTTCGTTGATTACTATATCTTGCTTATATTTTATTCTGTCATTCGATGGTTTTCTATAGTTTGCTTAAATAATCTAAGTAATTTAATTAGCTTTATCTTTGATATTCTTAGAGTTATGCTATGTGGGTTGAAGCTACTTAAGTAATCTTTTATATTAATAAAATATGAACTTTTTAAAGTTGTATAGTTTATTAATTTTTATCGAAATAAAAATTATTAATCTTCTGTCAATCTTGTTAGCACTTTAGTTTTATAGAAGCTAAGATATAGATATTTTTAGAAATGCTGACTTATTTTAAATAAATTTATTAAAAATGTTCTTGGTATTTTAGTTTTTGCTTTGGTTCTCTTATATGCCCAGGACATTATATAATAAATACATTTATTATTATCAATTAATACTTAAATAAATATAAACATTAGATTAAAGGTAAGGAATTACTCTCTGCTGATATTTTGAGAAAATTAATTATTCAGTAAGCCTACTTTTTTGTAATTTTCTCATTATTTTAGTAAGTTACATATATTTCTTTGATTTTTATATTCCTTGTAAATACAGTTAGTAATAAATTACAATAACTTTAAACATTCAAGGTAGTAAATATTTAATTTAATAATATAAGTACTATTTGAATTGAGTAGAATTTTCGAAGATATCCATACATGCAGGATTTTTATATAAAATTAAATATAAAAATGAATATCCAGTTTTTTATAAATGATTTTATATATGCAGCCTTTTTACAAAGAATTACATAGGATATAAGTTTTACTTTAGTCAAAAATAAATTCCAAATTGAAAAATTTAAAGGGGGACCTTTTAAATTTATTAAGAATAACAATATTTATCAATAAAGAATTATTATTAAATTAATGATAACTTTTCAAACGTATTTTTATAGTTACCTTTAAATGAGGCTTCTCAAGTTATTAAATATATTCATAAATTGATTCCAACTAGTCTTAATTTTAATTTTTATCATTATTATTAAAATTTATTTGAGATTTAAATTTGCTTTTAAGTTTTTTTGTTTTTGGAGTTAGATTTAACCTGGAATTGAGGTTTTACTTGCTATCATTTAATTCACTTTCCATTACCTACTATAAGTTATTATTTATGAAAAAAAATTAAATAGTGAAAAACATAAAATAAAAAAAGATTTTTCAGTTTAAATTAATTTTTTTCTGATTCCAATAGAATTAAAGGAGATTAAAACTAGCCATTAAATTAATTTCTCTATTTTTGTTATACTTATGAATCTCATAGCTTTTTTTTAAAATAAATATTATATTATGAGATTATATTGTAGTCATGTTGTAGTCATTATAAACAGAAAGTGCCTTTCAACTTACTAGCTAAGATTATAATCAAATATTTAAGCACTGACTATAAATATGAAATGATTATTTATTTTTTAATCCAAATTATGAGGGAAAGTTTCCTGCTCCATATACAAAATTTTGAATTTTTTATAAGTTTTTCAAAATCTTTATCATCAATTATGATTTAATTATTTATAATCTAGCATCAAATAATTTTTCTGCCTTGATAAGATTTTAAGTTTTGATGAAAATCACATTAATTATTGACGAAAAGCAACTAGTTTAAAAAATTTTAATTTATAATTAAACAAAGAATGAATATAAGCCATGAAAATTATATTTTATAAGAAAGTTGTTTAATATATGGTTATGGTAATTGAAACAGGGATTTATATTTTTCTAAATATTTTTATTGCCTAAAAATATAAATCTAAATACTGAGAGCAGGAAACTGTCGAAGGGAACAGGAAACTTCCAAGGGGGGGTTGAAACTGTACCTGAGCAGAAAACTTTCCCCCAATTTATTTTATTAATATCAAGTAAATTAATTCAAAAATTTTAATAAATTGTAAATTTTTGGATAGAATTATTTTTATTTTTAATAGTAACTTTAGAAATCGAGGATTGATTTTAATTTATGCTATTTTTTCCAATTCGATTAATTATACCTAAGTCATTATTTTATTGCACAATAGATTCACTTTCTTCTTTCTCTTGTTATTGTTAAATTAAAAAATTGAAATATTTGGTGCTGATTCATTAAAGTAAAACTTAATAATTTATAATTTCTAAAATATATAACTTATTTTTATAAAAAAATTTATATTTTCAGAAGAATAATTAAAATTTAATTAAAATAAATATATCAACAATATTATTGACTAGAATTAGTCAAGTACATTTCTTTAATTAATGATTAGTAAAACAATTTTTCTTAAATGCCACCAATTAAGACTTAAATTACTACAAATATTAGACTCATAAAACCTCCCGTGTTTGTCAAAATAGTCAGGATTGTATCAACTATAAAATTAAATATAATATTTTAAGTATAATACCCCTTTATTATATCAAATAAAAACAGTAAAAAATATTGCATCTTAAAATAATATTAAAATATTTATTTAGATTTTGTTCTCTAAAACAAATTTGAACAAGAACATAAATCAATTCATGTTAATAAATCTTAATGAAAAGTATTTTAAAATAAAATTATGAATATTAATTAAATTTAACTGTCCTAATTACTAAGATTTCTTTATCATTAAGTGCTATTTAAAGATCAATACCTGCTAGTCTAGCATCGCTCGTTGAAGATGTTGATGTCTCAATATCATCCATAGAATAGTATTTTGATATTCGTTATATTAATTCACTATGAATTAAATCATAAATTGTTTAATTAGTATTCATAATTTACTACACCTAAATCTTAAGCAATTTATAAAACTTAAAATTCACTTTAACTTATAATATTTAAAAAATGTAATACAATATATTTAAACCTAATTACTAATTTAAATCATTAGCATTTTTAAGGTATTTAAATTATGTTATCATGTAGTTCTACCTTATTCGTGGTCATCTTAATCATCTTCGATTGTTTTAGGTTTTACTACAGTCCAAATGTCATAATTTTTGAAGTAGATTTAATTCATTTAAAATAATACTTCACTATGAAGAACCTTATTATATTAATGATATATAATTATAAATTGATTTAATGGGGTTAGTGAATTCCTTGCTATCAAAGTAAACCTGAGAATAGAGCACGTCAATATAAAATTCGTTCATCACACTTAAAATGTCTTTAATTGGCTTGCATGTTTTATTTTGACCAGGAAACTGTTCACTTAATTTAGAAATAATAATAGTTAATATATGCAAATTATATTATTAATTTAATAAAATATTAATAGAGTCTGATTACAAGGTGTCACTTAAAGTGTAATAGAATTTGAAGTTAATGAAGTCAACTATCCTTAAAAAATGATCACATAAATGCATTTAAAATTAAAAAATAAAAAATTTTAGTCTATATTATTTTAAAGTCCTTTAAGTATGAAATTAAAATCATCTGAGGGACATAAAATTCAAATTATTAAAAATAAATTAATTTGAAATTAGGCTATAAATCACAAATTATACATTTTCATTAAACTTATTAATGTATATATAAAAAGGCAGTATCTGCTTTCATGTTTTCAATCGTTGATTTATCCCCTAAAAACCTCTCTTAACCACAAATATGCCCTTCCATAAGAAGATCATTTGTAAAAAAACCGCCATCTTTAATTTAAGCATTATATTGTATTAGTTAGACGGTAAAAAACTCAAAGTATTAAGCTGAGTAAGTAAAGTTTAATTTTTAAATTAGTTTGAGTTTATATTTAGAATAAAATTTAATGAAGCATATTTGCTCAAAATTCTTATAATTTAAAAGTTAAATTTTTAATAATAAAAAATATTAAATTAATATAAATTATAACATTTAAAGTTGCTTCCTCTAAATATTCCAATTCCAATATCAAAATTATTTCTATTTAAGTTAACAACTTTGTCCCAATTGACTAGATTGTGATATGACGTAGATGTGGATATCTGATATTTTTATCTGTTGAAGACAGAGGACAATTACACAAGAAAATATGCTAAGAGCGCTATTCGAGAGAATATTGTAACGATTCCCCCAAAGGTAGATTTAAAAGTCGGAAATATTTTAATTTTATAAAATACAACTATAAAATTTGCTTTTCTTTTATTTCTTAAATTGCTGATTGTTGGCAACTTATCTTTTTAATAGCATTTTTAATAACAACTTTAAACATTTGGTTGATAATTATTATCGCTTTAAACTATAAATACCATTTATATATAATTAAAATTTGTTTTAAGAATGTTATCATTAAAGAGAATTTATTGCAATAAGGTTGATACACAAATTAATGGGATATTTTATAAATTTGAAGTTATACTTGTTGCTAAATTTACCTTCTTTTTACAAGGATATAATTTATTTAAAAATATCAATTATTTTTGTTATGATAGTTGAATGAAGAAATGAATTTATTCTAATATCTTAATCTAAATAAAAATTAATGCAGTTCAAATTTCCAAATGTAATCTTTATTTTTAAAAAATTTAAATTTAAATAAAAGACGATTTATTCTTTTGAAATTTTTGATTTCAAAATTTATCATCAGAAAGATAAATCAAGTATATTCATTTAATTAAATTAAAAATACATAAGATTTAAGTTTATATAACTATTTCTATGATGCAATATTTAATTGTACTACACTTCCTAATTTTGAGCTAAATTTAAACTAATTAGATATAAATCTTAGTTGCGCCAATATGGATAAACATTTACTTATTTTATGTTGATTTTTCACTAGATAAATTAATTTTATTTAAAAGTCGAGGAATCCTTGTAACTCAGGCTTATCGGGTGTCCGAAAGCGTCAATGTGTCTTATTCTATTATAAAACTTGCTTATATTCTATGAAGCTTTTGATTTTATTAGCATTTTAATTATCAAAATTATAATAAAAATAAATTAAATAGAGTCTTTGTTTTTTTTTAAGTTAATGGATATTTATTAAGAAATTAAGTAAATAACATAAATAACCTAAATATATATTAAAGAATGAATATGTTTCAGATTATATTTTAATATTTAATGAAGCATAATATTTTTAACTTTATTATCAAATTTAAAATGTAAATATGATGGCATATTGCAAATTTAAGAGATTGTAAAATTTGAATGATAATATCTTAATAGAATTCTAACTTATTAAAAAATATATGTAACTTATATTTAAAAATGGAAAGGTTAAGATTAATTTATTAAAATTTAAATTATCTTTCTAGAATATTATTTTATATTTTCTAAAAGAATAATTCATGCCCATCCACTTATGGTTATAAGAAATTTATTGCACAAAAATAATTTTTTTAGGAACAATTTAATTATTAAAAACTAAAGAGTTGAGTTTTATCAAGTGAAACAGATAAATTTTTTGATTTTTAATTGTGTTAAAGATATTTTCATTTTAAAGTTAAATTAATAATTGTTTTTTTTGGGAATATTATTATTAAGTGTTAGAAATATTTAAACTTTCATAGTTTCATAATTTTTTAAAAAGAAAATCATAAATGAGATTATTTTCGAATTAGATATTGAAGGAAATTAGTTTAATTTTTACTTGAAATATATCAATATAGTTTAAGATCATTAATAAATAATATCATTAAAATTTTCTATTATTTTCGACCCTAAAGGAATTTAATAGATTTAAGAAAATTTATACAATCTTTAAATATCTTTATTTACTTTATTAGTAAAAAGATAGATAGAATTATTTAATATTGAAATTATATCAAAATTATTTAAATTAAACATATAATAAAAAAGAGGTTTATTTAATATCAATTAAAAAGTATTTAAAGATGTCAAAAATGCTTAAACTAAAAGAAAGTGTTTTTTAAAGAATTAAAAATATTGATGCTTTTGGACATCCAATAACTCTAACTTACAAGGATTCAAATAAAAAATTATTCATTTATTTTTAATTAAATTATTTAATTATTAATTCTTCAACCTATAAATCAATGTTTGGTGGAATAGTGACACTTTTCGCAAGAACTGGCCTGCTTATATATTTTCTAGTCCAAATAGTTTCAGTTTTCTAGAGATAAAAATATAATATAACATCCTCGACAACATTTGAGAATTTATAAGAAAATCAATCTACAACCATTCTTAATAAGGATAATTTTGATATAGGATTTGGAATATATAGAGGAACAAATTATACCTACTCAACAGACTACTTCGAGTATATCTCAGTCAAAAAAGAAGAAAAAATCTAATAATTTAGCAATGTAAAGATATTGCTATATTTTAATTGTAAGATGATATTAACTACTCTATGATATTTTGAAATTAATGATTTTATATTTTTAATTGAAGAAAAATAATTAAAAGAGCTTATGGTATTCCTAAATTTTTTAATGTGAAAAATGGTTTAAATCATTTAATGTTAAATATATCATATTTAATTTAAATTTGATTTAATATTATTTCAATAAATAATGCTACTCATTTAAATAAATTGTACAATAAATAATTTATTATTAAATGAGTGTATTTCCTTTAAGCTGTTACATAAAAAATAGATGGAATTTATACGTTAGATTAATCTGTTTTATAAGGTGTTTTGTGCACTGATGATAGATTTTTAAGTGATACTCGTGCAATACTAAACACTGGATTGACAGGAAAATATATTTGTCCTCCGAATGATTTTTAATTCAAGCTCAAAGGATATTTTTTATATTATATATAGAAATATTCTTTAATAATATAGTATTTTTCTGGAAGAATTCATTCTAAAATTATATTAATTTAATGTTTGTTACAAATTTAGATCTTTGAAATAAAAAGAAAATCAAATAATTTTCTTAATTGAAATTTTTTGTATCTTTTTTAAGTAAAATAATAATATATGAATAATGGTTAAAAATAAATTATAAGTAATTTATTTGAAAGAAATTTTAAGTTGCTATTTTAGTAAAATTAATTTTTCTATTATTGTAGGGATACAATTGATTTAGAAAATGAAATAATATTAAATAAAATAAATAATTAAAATCGTGTCAGTTAACTTTCTTGAAACCAAGACATTCAAAACCCCAAAACCCCTTAATGAGGTTTATAAGTGCTTTGATTGTAGAGAATTCGTTAGGGTTGGGGTTATCAATAGGTTTTAATGTGAAATATTTAGTAAATTTATTAAATTTAATCACTCAAAATGCACTTTTGGATCATGTGGGAGAGGTCTAAAATATATCTTGCTTAACCACAACTCTATTTGCTCTTTTGATATGAGTTTGGGTTTATTATTATTGAGTCTGCCATTTGTTTTATTGATTGTGAGACTCTTGTTTTATCTATAAATTACTTTATACTTTGCTTAGCATCTTTCTTGCACCTTGTAGAATAGTAATCATTGCGAGGCATATCGCACTCTATTATTATTGCTGATAATTCCCATACATCACACTAAAAGTCACCATCACTCCAGTCTTCTCTTTCTGGATAGTACCCCTGAGTTCCCATTACAGTTCCAAGCCTTGATACTTCAACTCTTTAGTCGCTGTTGAAATCGATTATTGCTACTCTTACTGGTGAAAAGTTTATTATTATATTTTCTGGCTTTAAATCTCTGTGAACAAACCCTAACTTGTGAAGCTCTTTTATACCTTGTATGGTCTGAGTTGCTATTTATCCAAGTTACTTATGATTCCTTTGATCTGTTATGAAATCTCTTAGAGTCATTTCATAGAGTGGGAGTCTGAAAGCAACATGATCCTTGGCAAGGAGAACAGCATCTAGCTTGATTAAGTAGCTAAACTCTTTAAACTTTGCTTGAGTGAGTACTTTATACTCATTTGTAAACTCCATTTAATATTTATCATCTCTTAAGAGATGGTTGAACTGATACACCTTGTATGCATATTGGTGATCGTTGATAACTTTCTTATTAAAGGATTCTTCTATTATAAGGTAGCTTTAAAGAGAAGTATCTAGGTCAATTTAAGCAAGAACCGGTATTTTCTTGTATTGAATCTTTATCACAATTTTTGTCATTTCAAAGGTCAGTTGGTTGCGTGCCTTCTTAACGTACTCTAACTCTCTAGCTTATTCAGGTACTACGACCTTAGAATATTCCCTCGCTTATCTTTTGTTTAGAAGCTTCAGCTCAACTTCATGATTCTCAACTTCTAAATCTTTCTTTTGAGTTTTTAATAGATGCTTCTTCAAGTCTATTGTATTAGAATATTGCTAATGGCACTCAAAGCAGTCATTCTTTCCATCTATTTTATCATTCTTTAAGTATACAGTGGGTTTGGCTTCTCTATGGTCTTTCTTATGTCTGTACCAGCTTGATTTATTTGCAAAATCTCTCTCACATAGCTCACAAAAATAGTCTTCAGCTTCTTTAGATTTATAGGAATTTCATAAATACCTTTCACCTCCTCTCTATCTCCCACACAGTTATTTGCCATTTATTTTCTATTATTAATTTCTATTTTAATAACAGAGACTTCAAGTGATAGCTCTGGTAGTTCCTTATGAGAGTTCATCTCACAGCTATCACACTTTTTATTGACGCCAAAGGTAAGTCTCATTTAGTTTGATGGAAGTGCTGTTGTTTTTCTTAAAATGTTAGCGCTCATATTTAAATTTGAATTTAAAATTATAAAACTGCCTCTATAACTGAGAGCTTTGCAATACCAAGGGAAGTTCTTAGAGTATTAGAGAAGAAATATGAGTGTTAAGAGACAACCCAGCTCAAAATATAGGTGAGGAAGTAACCATTTTAACTTTCAATTATAAGTTGATTATAGCACGTACCGATTTAGGAGGTGCACCTAATTAAGTACGTACTGCTTTAGGAGGTATTTTGTGATTTTATGATTAAAATTAGGGTGCTCCTAATTAAGTACTAGCTTTAATTAATGCTCCTAATTAACTACGTACCAATTTAAATTTAAAAATATGGAACTATAACAGTAGAAATTGATATCAATCTCTCTAGTTTGAAATCAGTTCTCACAACCCTCTCCATATCCTTCTTAGAGGTTGACCTTCTATAGGATGCCCATATTTAATAGTAAGTTTTTCAGAGGTAAATAATTGAAATCAATAAACTTAAATTTGAATATCATTTCTAAGATCTGTAAACAAGATGGAGTGAATGAATGATGCAATGAAAAGAGTGCAAGCACAAGAATTAATTCAAAGATTTAGAAGCAAGGAGGATTTGCACCGCTACCTGGTGCAGCAAGGTAATGAACTAATAGTAACTCATTTTGATTATGTAGTTGGTTTGTTCCTGCCAACTATGGAAGATACCAAAATTTCATTTCTAAGGGCGATACTCTGCGAAGAGAAGAAAGCATTGAAAACTTAAGATGAAAAGTTTGCAGAGATCCCAAACTATCCAGAAATCTCAGTGACTAACTTATATGATGATGCTATGAACGACCCAGAGGTTTCGCTGTACCTGCCTACTAAGAAGCAGTTGTCAAATAAACTGCCTGAAAGAAACTATTTCTTTGGCATACTTGCAACAATTAAAGGTGATTACTTGAAAGAAATATTTAAGAATCTCATAAGAAAATGTACAGCATCTCTTCAGAAGATAAGGACAAACAAGAGATCAAGATGAGTGAGAGCTGGTTATCAGAGATGCAGAAGCACCCTTATATTTCAAGTATGATTTTTAGCTTAACTCTTTAGAAAAATCTGGTACTGGCATCTTTTTGATGAAGTAATAGAGCAAGCTTCACAAAGAGCTAAAGTGTAAGACAAATTATGGAGTTAGCAAGAGACTTTATTCTAATATTTAGCTTCCAGAATCAATAAACATAGATGCTGGAGCTGGCAGTAAAAGAAGAAACCTAGGAGGAGGGAAGTAAAAGGAGGAAGAAAAGAAAGAGAAACTAGCTCTTTCTAAAGAATTTTAAATGTGACTTATATATTCATTAACTTAACTACAAAACTTATTTATATACATTCACTGTCCCTTTTTTAGCACACTTTTATGCCAACTAATTATCAACTCTCTTAGCTGAAATTTTTATAAATCGACTGTATCAATAGGTAGGTCATGCATCAGGTGGTATAGCAGCAGTTTCTTATAATGACCTTTTAGTATACCCCAGTAGAATTCAATTCCATTAAACTATGGACTGTAAGGTACGTTGAACACTGGCGTTATTCTAAGTTGTTCATAACTCTTCCTTGTATCTTTTGTCTTATGAACTGAAAGATTATCAACAAACAGTATAATCTCTTATTCAGGGTACTTCTCTCTCAGCTGCTCTAAGAACTTAATATACTGCTCTGTCTTAATAGAGCGAGGATGAATAACATAAGTTTCTAAACCAGCATCCTCGCTAATACCTCCAAGAATTGCCATTGTTTATACCTTGACTTTATAGTCATATACTTCTATATTACTATGCCTCTTATACCAAGACTTCTAGATGAAAGTGTTGAAGGTAAACACAGCCTCGTCAGCATGAATAAACTTAATATTATTCTATTAGGCTCTCTGCATTTAATTATAAATATAATTTAAGTTGTTGTTGTATCATGGCAGAGTGAAATCAATTCTTCTCTTGATACGATTTACACCTTTATAAGATATACCGTTTCGTTTATAAATGTTTGCAACAGATTATGCAAAAATCTTCAACTCAGGGAACTGGCGGTGAACATAATAGCTCGTTAGTCGAGAGAGAAGTGAGCCCAATACTTCAAAGTTTTTTCATTAATAAGATAGTCAATATGCTTCTAAAGAAACTTTGACTTCCTCTTAGGCTAAGAATTAAGCTATTATTGTTTAATTACACAGCTTTCAAGCAGTGAGAGCGAACAGTTGATGGACTTCGCTTTAAGAGCAGTGCAATAGACTTATAGTTTAGTACTGGTTTGATTTATTCACTGTATATATCACATCCATAGCGCAGTTTAAACACTAAATCTATATACTCTTCATCATAAATAGACCCCAAAAGCTTGTAATTTTAGTCTCGCATTTAATTAATAACCCCAACCCCTAACAAATTCCCTACAAATCAAAACACTTATAAACCTCATTAAGGGGTTTTGGGGTTTTGAATATGGTACTTGTTCGACAGTCAATTGAAAATTAGCTGGATTTATTATTGGCGGCACCCCTATAACGCATCGTAGGAGTGAAATAACGCGACTTTTATTTTGGCATTAAAAACTACGTCACAAATCACCCAAAATTAAAGTCGGGTTATTTCACTCCTACGATGCGTTAGAGGGGGGCCGCCAATAATAAAGTCCAGCTTATTTTTAATTTACTGTCGAACAAGTACCATATTGTCTTGGTTTCAAGAAAGTTAACTGACACGATTTTAATTATTTATTTTATTTAATATAATTTCATTTTCCAAATCAATTGTATCCCTACAATAATAGAAAAATTTATTTCATAATTTCTCTAATAAATTGCTATAATAAATCATTATCAACTCATGAATAATACAATAATTTGTTTATTAATAAAAATTAACCGAAAATAATTAAGCTATTATATTAGATAATGCAAATCTTTTATTTTAATTAAAAAATTCAAGAGAAAATATCAACAACAACAAAAAATTAATAAATTAAGTATAGATAGCATTTATATTTGTATCCATAATTTAATAATAAAAAATAATTTTAATTGTAATTGCAATTAAAAATATTTCTTAATTTTTAAGGATCTTTTACCTCTGAATATGGAAGTTTTGGATTAATTATAATTAAACCTTGTGATTAATATTTCTTAGACTCTTTGTTTCCAGGCCAAAATAAAAAATGTAAAGAATAATCTGAAATATTTGATGTTATTGAAGAATTTACAATCTAAGCCATGTATGCTTAGTATTATTAAAATAGATCTTTTAAATAATAAATATAATAATTATAAAAATACTTTTACAATGATTATTAAAAGTACCGTTTTAAACTGCCTAAAATCATTAACAAATTCACAAAAAAAACTTTATATAATATTATTAATATAAATAAAAAACAAAATGATATCATAGGTATAATAATACTTAAACAACTAAGATTTTGTTTAACCTATAAAACCAATTTCAAGATATATGTTATATTCTCTCTAAAAAAATACAATTTAATAGAATTCCGTGTAGATTTCATAAACTACCGTAGAATTACATGATTCTATTTTGTCAAGTGTTTCAAATAAATCCAACCCTAAAAGAAAAAATAATTAATTTTATTTTCAAGTAAAATTTTTTAAAATACAAAAAGATTTCGATTAAATTTTTCATTAATCCAGTACCAAAACTTATTAATTTTTCTCTAATTTTTTTAATTTTAAATGTATAAACATAAAATTGCGCATAATAAATAGCTATATTATTTTTTGCGGAAACCATCACAGATCTTGAATTTAACAAGACCTCCCACTGATCTGGTATATTTTCGACAACCCACACAAATCTGATAGATTTTAAACTATTCCCTTTCAGAAAGCTTGAACATTGTAAAATTCACCTTTAAGAAAACATTTGAATTTATTGACCAGCGTCCATATAATTCACATATCCTAGATATGGGTTGAAAAATAATTCAAAAAAATTATATGGATTAATCGAGTTTTATGTGTTAAAAATTGCATTTCGCTGCCATTATATATCACATGAACTAGATTTATCTTAATTATTTATTTATTACTTTTTCCAACTAATATTTAGGGTTAATGAATTATATGAAGCGGTGGTCAATAGATTCTGGAAATTTTTGATAACGGTGAATTTTTAAATGTTTTGAATTTGTTGGAGTTTTTGTGAATTCCAGATCGGTGGGGGTATCTATATTTTCATATTTGATATATATATATTAACTATTAGATTTATTAGTCCTCTTTTAATAAAAGTATGAATTTATTTCGAATTTGAAAGTTGTAGAATCTTAATTTAAATTTGAATTTATCAATAATTATTCTTAATATTTGGTTGCTTTTCATTTAATACTCGAAGTACTAATATATATATATATATATTTAAGGGCTCCTATCACAAAACAGAAAGCAACCAAATCTCAAAGGTCAGTACTTAAACAATTTAAAAATATTAATCAAACTTAAAAATTATTCCTAACTCTATCTCTAGCTATACTCCATGCAAGACTCCTACTCAAACGTAACCGATGACCACTAACAATACCAAGCCTCGCCATCAGTGCAGCTGTCGCCCTCCGTGCTGCCCCCAGGGGTGGAGAGTGACCATCAGCAAGAGCCAACGATGAGCTGGTCAGTGCTGGCCCCCAAGATGACATGCTTGCTGGAGAACATCAGACTTCAAGACCACAATACGAAGAGCATCTTAGACCTAATGTCGACACTATACGACCACCACACCATCTACTGCCACCGGGACCGCATCCAGCAGACCGTGGAGTGCCACCTGGCCAGGAGGCGGCTGACATTCGCGTTGAGGACGCCCAGCAAGAAGGGGAAGGAGGCCATTGGAGACTTGAAGATTAAGGAAGATGTCTAGTACTAATCACTTACTACATAGGACGCGCCCAAGGCAAGAGGTGGGGGCCCTATCTAGTACATGGTCAACAAGCAGCGACAGATATCCACGATTGGTCGACACCTGTTCACATCATCGCAATTAGAGTTCACCCAAACTGGTCACTCGCCCTCAGTGGTGCCCTTCAACGAATGTGCCGATCCGTTCGAAAGCTGCTGACTGAATGAAGAAGCCCTGGCCTGTCTAACGGCTAGCTATCAGCATGGTTTCGATTTCCTCTAAGCAGTGAGAAAATCTGCCAAGGGCATCCCGCCGCACACATTGGGAATAGAACTGGCCACTAGAGGAAGGGGAGAAGCTTGGAGGGATCTGCAGGTATATTGTCTAGGAGATCATCATCATCGTTCCAACTGCCAAGGTAATGGGTCTCAGGGCGCTAGCTCAATGCCATAGGATAGTTCCTCCAAATAAAGATGCTCACTTATCTCGGCCCCTGGGACACTTGTCTAAGTCGGGAACCCCATCTCCGTAGATATAAACATGGAGAATCGCGTGGTGCACCTGGCCGCCCACCAGTCAAAAAATTTTCCGTGACTTCGTCTGCAATAGTGATTTGACCAAAATGCCTAGATGTTTAATGTGGAGACCAGCCTCCAGCTGATGAATAAGTCAAAGGGAAGAGGAGAAACTTGTGAATGTGGGTGTTATTGAGAATGGAGAGCCAGAGAGGAGCGAGAGAGGAGATGATGACAATGGCAACTACAGAAGAGGATACAGGGGTGGCTGCGGAGGGTGCAGAGGCGGCAGAGATGGCTTCAGGGGATAACACGAAGATGGCAGATGCCTTGGGGGTAGACCACAATGAGATAGATCTGAAGAGTAACAATACGTAGACGATGAAGATGAGGGTTTCAACCACTCAGAACCAATCCACAATAAACTTGGTAGAAGAACCATCAAGATGGAAAACTTAAGCACACATTGGACTGATGAACAAACCTATCAGCACTTCATAAGCAAACAATGAATAAGATGATGGTAGAGTTGATCAATCACGGCTATTTGAGCTTAAAGCATGAAAAGGGAGCCAAATGCCCACACAAGACACAAATATTCGCGATTGTTTTTATAGTAATCCTTCTACATATAATAACTCAATCTATCATTTTTAATTAAAATTTTCATTCATCCTAATTTTCACACTATTTTATCATTATATCATTTTATGCTATTAATATTATTATTGAAAATTAACTATATTTAAACTAGCTGATTAATAATATTAAAAAGTTTAATTAAATATTAAAAACAAAAATCTAAAAATTACTTAAAAACACCTTATATAGAAACTTCTCGAAAACAATTGTTTAAATTTACTTTGTTTTTAAAAATTGATGTAGAAATAATGAAGATAATTAAAGATTTAAATAATATGTATTTTAAGTAAAACTTAATCTGGGAAGTAGGGTTTTTATTTTATCTTTCATTTGTGATGAATGGATTCTAACCTTACCAGCCAAGTGATTTGAATCATATTTGATAATATTATTTTTAGATTTTAATTAATAACATGAGATACTATATTATTATTAAAGAAATAATTAATTTATTTTGGATTAAATTGAGAAATAAAATTAAAGAAAGTGTATCATTAAAGATAATTACTTTTAATAAAAGTAATTTTAATGATTAGATTATTTTTAATTTGAGTTCTTGAGAAGAATCATGTTCAATTTAACTTTAAAAACATTTTCTTATAAATATTGATATTTATAATTAAATTAATAATCTTTTAAAAAATATGAATTTATTTAATTTATATTTTTATTCTCAAAAAAAATTATTTTTGAATGTCGAGCATTATGAATTAAAATAATTATTTTTATATAGATTAAAATTCAAAACATTAAAATACTTTCAATTCTTTATAAATTATTATTTTATAATTTTATTTTTTTAGAATTCTATCAACTTGATTCTACTCAATAAAAAGTTTAAAAATCAAATGAAACAAGAATTGAAGTATTTATTACCTTGAGAAATAAAAATTTAATAATTATTTTATTTTTATGAGTGATAAGAAACAAGAGGTTGTAAGAAATATTTAATACCAAAACTCAATTATAGAAGCTTTATTTTCGTTTTAATTAAACTTAATTTGCTAAGTAATTATTTTACTAATACTTTTATATTTTAAAAAAAATTAAATAAAACCTTATAATTTCAGGACCGGATTTAATTTTTTAAATTAAAAATATATCAAATCATAGCCACTAAATAAATAATTACAATTATTTGATGTGTATTTTTTTAAAAGATTTAATATTTTTATTTTTACAACTCTTTTTCAAAGTAATGGTTAAAATTAACAATTAGAAATAATTGTCGAATAACTATATTTAATTAATTTATTAGGATAATTAAATTACTAAAAATAAATTTTTAATTCAAGATCATAAATTTGTAAATATGGTCTTTATCTTAGTAATAAACTCTATTTATATATTTATAGTTGAATTCATTTATAAAATTTCAAAAAAAATATGATTATCACGTCTATTTTTTAAGACACTCTCTGCCAATAAAAATTAATTAATGAACGATAAGATTGATATAAATTATTTAGTGCTTTGATTGACACTATCATGACTGCAATTTGGATTAGCCAGTTGCCCAAACTGCCCTCCTCGTACCTAGGGGAGAGGGTTGTCTCACGGTCGAAAGTCAAAAGGTTGGATTAAAATTCTGATGCCCCAATATGAATTTCAGTAAAGCTTTAAATAATAATAATGACTGCAATTTCAAACACTGGAGGTTTTATGAGCATTCTATTTGTAGGGATTTAAATTTTAATTGGTGGAATTCAAGAAAAATTATTTTTCCAATCTCTCATCAGTGAAATGTACCTAAATCATGACAAAAATTCAGCAAAAAAATTACCCAGCAGCAAAGTTTAATTGAAATCAAAACTAAATACTTCTTAAACCTCACAATTAAATAAATAAGCCAAGGAGTTAAAAACTTAAAATAGTCAAGATCCTACAATTGATTTAGAATAATCAATCGAATTTGATTCATAATAAAAATACAAGAGTACTAAACAAAACTAAAAATACCTTCTCGATTAAATTCAAATTTTTAAAAAACTTAATTTTTAAATCCAATATATAATAATAAATAATTATTTTTTTTACTTTTGTCTTATTTGTAATTTAATTTTTTATTATAATTCAAAAGTACACTTCTGAGCTTAAAAGACCTATTTTTTCAATGTGGGACAACCTCAAGTTAAAATAATTTAATAATAAATATATTTTGATTAAAGTATTCAATCAGAAAGGTGATTCGGTATGCAGTATGTAAAGGTAATATTATGAGGGATTAATCTGAAAAGTAATACGTTTTGTAGTAAAATTTGCTTTATTAAAATGGAATTTAGAAATCGAAAAAATTCTTTGACTTAAAAAGTATAATGAAATAGTTGTAGAAAAACAGAATCGCTGAGAAGATAATCTTTTCAAAACATTAATTCAGGATTATTCCATTTCTAAAGCAGAATAAACTCCTGAATTAATTCTTTTAATTATCGAGATTTTATTTTTAAATAATTTTATAAAAAGCGATATTAGTTATGTTTTATAAATGTCTTAAGAATCAGGGTTAAATAGGGATCTTACTGTTTCATGAGCTTGTCCCTATTATTAACTCTCTTCTCCTGACTTAATCTACATATTTTTATTTTTTAAAAAAAATTTTATACAGACTCATAATCTCGAATCGTAATCTTACTATCATATTTTTTCTTCTAGAATTATTTTAGATCTTTTTAATTCTTTTCTTAAAGTTACTAATGTACATAAATATTTTCATATTTAATTTATTTCGAAAAATTTAATGATCGTTAAAGTAAATAATAGTGGTGATAGAAATTTAAGATTAAATCATTTTTTTACAAATACCAAACATAAACAGGAGATATAAGTGCAGTCATTACAAATAGATGTTAATCTATAAAATATATTAATTTCCCCAAAATTCAGCAATTTTAATTTACATTTGATATTAATTAATAAATTAGAATTAAGCCAATAAAAATATTTATTCAAGAATTAATAGATAAGATATGATCAAACTAATAATTAAGTTTTTAGGGTTAGAATGTTCAAATTTTTATAAATTAATCCATTTATTTTAAAATATAGTTCTTAATCTAAATAGACGAGATGTTAAAACCAATACATTACTTGTTGATAAATTGAAAAAAAATGATAGTATGCATTTGAAAATATCACTGCATTAGCTAATAGCAAATGGTTAATATATAACACCCTCCCCTATTTTTAATAAAAAATAAATTGAATATATACATATATCTTCAATTAAATATTCATGATAAACTTGATAAATTTTAATAACTCTTATTATACAACTTTCATGAATGATTTTAAATATAAATTACTTTCTTGTTTTATGTTAAAATAATCTAAAGTTATTATATTTAAAATATAAAGGATATTAACTAAACACCTAAAGTTTATCTATAAAATTTATATATAAAATATGATTATCATCAATACTAAAAAAATATATATTTTTATTATTTAATAAATAGATAAATTTAGAAATGTAACTAAACTCCTTATAAACTTTTTTTATTACTAATTTTCAAAGGAAACTTAATAATTTTAATGAATTTTGATGGAAGAAATAATTTAAATATACCTCAAAAATATAGAAGAGTTCCCTTGCCCCAACAAATTATATAATTATTTATGTAAATTTATAATTAAATTCCCATCATAACAAATTGGACAAAAGATTAAACCCCGTAAATAATTAAATATCTTTTTTTTAGTTTAACTTATAAATAATTCTCAAATTCAATAATATTTAAACTAATATTAAAACAAAAAACTATATTTTAACTTTCTTTTGATTGCTTAAATAACTTCTTCCAGATAATTTGAGAAATTATGAAAAATTAAAAACTTCGCCAATTTAGGAAGACATACAATTTCATTAAAATGAAACTCAAAATATAAATAATTCAGAAATTACTTTATAAAATCAATCGAATAACATAACTTCCTTAGATAATTAATGTATGTTTGAATAACAAAATGCGAGTGTTAAGAATAGTAATTTTAGAGGGATATTGAATCATATTGGAAACAGTTAAAAATATAATAAAGGAATTTCTAAAAGTTTATTTGTAAATGAGGAATTAGATTAAAATCAAAAAGATAAGAAATTTCTTAATATTATTTAAATTTAATACTTTAAAGTTAAATATTTCTAGATCCAATTGAAGACAAACCTGAATGGTGAAAGTCAAATTAACTCCAAACATTATTGAAAATTAATATTATATTATTATTGCTTTTTTAGCTTTGGGAAAAATTGATATAGTATTTAATTTTTAATAATTCTCTTTATCTTGAACTTTTATTTTATTGTAAATGCAAATAATTAAAAAAATCAATAGACAAATCCTTTACAATTTAATTTGAATAAATTAAATTAAAATTTTTCTTATAAAGCCGAAGGAAGTAATTCAATTTTAATCTCATTTTAAATTTTATGTATAAATATACATTAATTTTTTGAGATAGTTTTAGTAAAAATTCCTTTATTTATTTATATTATTTAGAAAGAGATACAATTAAATTTTCAAAGATTTAAGATTTTAGATATACGTAGGATTGATCAAAAGATATTTTATTTTTTACACCCCCACATTTTACTGGCATAATAAAAATATTTTTAACTTAATTATAAATGGCTGAATAAAATTCGAATTAATGTTGAAATTATTAATTGATCCGTCAATAATTAAAGATACAATATCTATTTTCATTTTTGAAATTCTTAAACTTTAAAATTAATATTTAAGATGGATATTTAATTTTATATTAATAAAATGTAAATTTTTAACAGACATCAGTTTAAGATATTTTAAGGACTTATTTTATTTACTAATATATAGTAATTGCGTATTTATTATAATTTGTAATTGAGTAGTTAATATAAAATAAAATTTAAATGGCACAAAAGTTTAGACTCAATTAATGGCTTTTGAGATTTATAAAAAGCAGTGATGCTTTTGGTCACCCAATCACTTTAAGCTACAAAGATTTTTATTATTTGTAATGTTTTAATATTATTCTTCAACTTATAAATCAATATTCGGAGGCGTGGTAACTTTGCTTGCAAGGATATCCCTCTTAGTATACTTTCTTATATAAATTACATCAGTATTTCAAAGATAAGTATGCTATATAACTGCCTCAACTACATATGAAAATCTGGGAAATTCTCAAAGGACTGTTAATCTCAATAAAGACAACTTCGATATTGGACTAGCAATATATAGAAGACCCAGCTATGTTTATCTGCATGAGTTCTTTGAGTATGTCTCAATCAAATAAAATTATTGGTAAAACGGAAAGATCATTTGTAGAGAAGCAATAATATAAAGCATTAGGTTTAGAAAAATTAAAAAATTTACAATTCTTAAAGCCTGATTTTTGCATTGAAGGTTAGTTATTTTGATCTTTCATTTTATTGATATTAATTTTTAATATAATTTTTTTATATTTTTTTTATATATATAACAAACATTTTGATAATTTTCTCGCGGGACAGTTATTTTATTGTTGTTCGTAGACAATTTTATCTGTTAATTAGCAGGTATTTTTCATCGATATAAATTGAAAAAATTTTAATAAACTTCCAATAATTATTGAGTATTTTACTGGGAGGATTCAGAAGAATGTTCTTTTTTTCTTAAAATAAGTTTTTTTCTCTAAAAAATCAACTATGAATTAAAAAAAAATGTCACCCAAAATAAGAAAAAAGGAATTTTTATAGATTCTTTTGGATATATGAATAGAAAATTATTTTTTGAGATTCATGAATTTGAATAAGTTTGAACTCTTAAAAATTTTTGGAGGTTTTGAACTTGATGAATCGTTATCTTTTTGTATAATTTGATTTTTATTTATTAACAATCAAATATTACTTATCATTTTGTCTTAGTGAATCACTAAAGGCAATCTAATTAATAAAAAGGGATCAAAATTAAATTAGAGATCTCTAATAGATAAAAATCAGTATTAAATTTTAATAATATATGTGTTTAAATAGAGGCCATAAATTATTAAAGTAAGCATTAGATTTTTAAGAATATTTACCTACCCTTATTTTTTGGTTCTACTGATTACATTGCTCCAAAAGTTGTACAAGCAATATTTGTTCCTCCACGACTGAATGATAAGTAGTTTAATGTGGTTTTTTTTAATTTTCTTTCATATTTTAGCTTCCATCATTTGCACACAAGAAAACGAAGTCGTATTTTTTTGATTTACTCGTCGCACAACATATTTTAGTAATAATTAATACTTCATTTGTCTTATTAATATAATAATTATAATTTTGAACTTTTTAGTCTATTCATTTGCACAAATATGTGATATGAATTATCAAGTAGTCTTAAAATTCTTTGGGAGTATTTTGCCTTTTAGTCAGATAACATAATAATTATATTCTTAAAGTTCATCAGAATTTACATTTTCAAATTATAGGCCAAGATACTTCCCTAAAATTGTTTACATTATTTTTCAGATAAGTTTATCTTTTTAATCATCAATTTAATTTTAAAGTCATTTTTTTCATTAGAATGTTGATGTCTCGAAATAAATCATAACTATTTCTTATTTCATCACTTAAATAGCGATTTAGAAGATAAATTTTGGTAATTTCCTAATTAAAAATTATTAATCATCTGTTCAAGTGGAGTAATCAAGAATAAATTAAATTAAAAAATAATTGTATTTCTTTATCGAAATAATAAACTTGACATCCAAAACTTTTGAATGAAGATCAAATTGTTCTTACTTACCTTAAATAAATTTTTCTTTAAATGAAAGTTATATAAAAGTCCTTATTAAACTACTATTTTTTTTATCTATAACTAACAACAATTTGATTTGAAAACATATTATACGTAAATTTATTAAAAAAAAAACCCTCCAAAATATTTGAATAATATTGAATATTATAACTTGATTATATTAATAATTTAATGAGTGTAATTCAAGAGAATTGATTTTAAAATGGTAGATGGAGTTTATACAGATGAAATATCAATTTAAGATGGAGAATTTTGTACAGATGATAGATTCTTAGGAGACATAGATTCAATTCAGAATTTAGGCACAACTGGAACATTTATTTGTCCTCCAAAAGATTTTCAATTCAAGCTTAAGGGATTTTTATTTTAATTAAGAATATTATAGGATTAAATAATTTTGCAAATAATTTGCGTATAATGAATTAGTTTAAGGCAAGTAAAATTATAAATCAAGAATCAAAGATATCTAGACTTAATATAAAGTTATGCATTAGTTTTAACATTAGCACTATATATATATATATATTCTTTTTTAAAAAAAGAGCTGGACGCAATCAAAACCCCAAAACCCCTTAATGAGGTTTATAAGTGCTTTGATTTGTAGGGAATTTGTTAGGGGTAGGGGTTATTAATTAAATGCGAGACAAAAATAGGAAGCTTTTGGGGTCTATTTATGATGAAGAGTATATAGATATAATGTTTAAACTGCGGTATGGAGTTGATATATACAATGAATAAATCAAACCAGTACTAAACTATAAGTCTATTGCGCTACTCTTAAAGCGAAGTCCGTCAACTGTTCGTTCCCACTGTCTTATAGCACTATAATTAAAGAAATAGTAGCTAAATTCTTAGCCTAAGAGGAAAGTTTCTATAGAAGCATATTGACTATCTTATTAATGAAAAAACTTTGAAGTATTGGGCTCACTTCTCTTTAGACCAACGACTACTATGTTTCATCGCCAGTTCCCTGAGTTGAAGATCTCTGCTTAGTCTATAGCCAACATCTATAAACGAAATGGTATTTCTTACAAAGGTGTAAATCGTATCAAGAGAGTGATTGATTCCACTCTGCCATTTTACAACAATAACCAAAATTATATTTATAATTAAATGCAGAGAGCTAATACTAATAATATTAAGTTTATACATGCTGACGAGGCTGTGTTTACATCCAACACTTTCATCTAGAAATCTTGGTATAAGAGGCATAGCAACATAGAAGTATATGACTAGAAAGTCAAGGTATGGCAATTCTAGGAGGTATTAGCGAGGATGCTGGTTTAGAAACTTATGTTATTCATCCTCGCTCTATTAAGAAAGAGCAGTATATTAAGTTCTTAGAGCAGCTGAGAGAAAAGTACCCTGAATAAGAGATTATACTATTCGTTGATAATCTTTCTGTTCATAAGACCAAAGAAACAAGGAAGAGTTATGAACAACTTAGAATAACGCCAGTGTTCAACGTACCTTACAGTCCATAATTTAATGGAATTGAATTCTACTGGGGTATATTAAAAGGCCATTACAAGAAACTGCTGCTATACCACTTGATGCATGACCTACTTATCGATACAGTTGATTTTATTAAAAGCTCAGCGAAGAGAGTAGATAATTTATTGGCATAAAAGTGTGCGAAAGAAGGAAGAGTGAATGTATATAAATAAGTTTTGTAGTTAAGTTAATGAACATATAAGTCACATTTAGATTTCTTTAGAGGGAGCTGGCTTCTCTTTCTTTTCTTCTACTTCTTGCTTTCCTCCTCCTAGTTTCTTCTCTTGCTGCCAGCTCCAGCATCTATGTTCATTGACTCTGGTGGCTAAATATTTGAATAAAATCTCTTGCTAACTTCATACTTTGTCTGCGACTTTCGCTCTTTGTGAGCTTGCTATCTTCATCAAGAAGATGCCAGTACCAGATTTTTCTAAAGAGTTAAGCTACAAATCTTACTTGAAATATAAGGGTGCTTTTGCAGCTCTGATAGCCAGCTCTCACTTAACTTGATCCCGTGTTTATCCTTATCTTCCGAAGAGATACTGTACCTTTTCTTATGAGATTCTTGAATAATTTCTTTCAAGTAATCACCTTTGATAGTTGCAAGTATGCCAAAGAAATAGTTTCTTTCAGGTAGTTATTTGACAACTACTTCTTAGTAGACAGGAACTGCGAAACCTCTGGGTCGTTCATAGCATCATCATACAAGTTAGTCACTGAAATCTCTGGATAGTTTGGAATCTCTGCAAACTTTACATCTAAGTTTTTAATGCTTTCTTCTCTTCGCAGAGTATGGCTCTTAAAAATGAAATTTTAGTACCTTCAATCGTTGGTAGGAACAAACCAACTGCATAATAAATGTTAGCCAGTATGAGTTTATTACCTTGCTGTACCAGGTAGCGGTGCAAATCCTCCTTGCTTCTAAATCTTTGAATCAATTCTTGTGCTTGCACTCTTTTCATTGCATCATTCATTGACTCCATCTTGCTTACAGATCTAAGAAATGATATTCAAATTTAAGTTTATTGATTTCAATTATATACCTCTGTAAAACTTACTATTAAATATGGGCATCCTATAGGAGGTCAACATCTAAGAAGGATATGGAGATGGTTTTGAGAACTGGTTTCAAATTGAGAGATTGATATCAATTTCTACTGTTATAGTTCCATATTTTAATATTTAAAATAGTACGTACTTAATTAGGAGCACCCTAATTTTAATCATAAAATGACAAAATACCTCCTAAAACGGTACGTACTTAATTAGGAGCACCTCCTAAATCGGTACGTACTATAATCAACTTATTATTGAGAGTAAAAATGATTACTTTCTCACCTATTTTTAGAGTTGGTTCGTCTCTTAGTGCTCATTTATCTTCGCTAATACTCTAAGAACTTCCCTTGATACTTGTAGGCTTGCAAAGCTCTCATATAAGCTCTCAGTTATAGAGGCAGTTTTATAATTTTAAATTCAAATTTAAATATGAGCGCTAACATTTTAAGAAAAACTACAGCACTTCCATAAAACTAAATGAGACTTACCTTTGGGAGCAATAAAAAGTGTGATAGCTGCGAGATGAACTCTCATAAGGAACTACCAGAGCTATCACTTGATGTCTCTGTTATTAAAATTGAAATTAATAATAGAAAATTAATGGCAAACAAGTGTGTGGGAAACAGAGAGGAGGAGAAAGGTATTAATGAAATTCCTATACAAACTGAAGAAGTTGAAGTTTATTTTTGTGAGTTATGCGAAAGAGATTTTGCTCATAAATCAAGCTAGTACAGACACATGAAGGAGCATAGAGAAGCAAAGCCCACTGTATACTTAAAGCATGATAAAATAGATGGAAAGTATGACTGCTTTGAGTGCCATAAGCAATACTCTCATACAAGAGACCTAAAGAAGCATCTATTAAAAGCTCACAAGAAAGATATAGAAGTTGAGAATCATGAAGTTGAGCTGAAGCTTCTAAACAAAATAAAAGCGAGGGAATATTCTAAGGTCGTAGTACCTGAATAAGCTAGAGAGTTAGAGTACGTTAAGAAGGCACGCAACCAACTGACCTCTGAAATAACAAAAATTATGATCAAGATTCAATACAAGAAAATACCGGTTCTTGCTTAAATTGACCTAGACACTTCTCTTTAAAGCTACCTTATAATAGAAGACTCCTTTGATAAGAAAGTTATCAATGATCATCAATACGCATACAAGGTGTATCCCTTCAACTATCTCTTAAGTGATGATAAATATCAGATGGAGTTTACAAATGAGTATCAAGTACTCACTTAAGCTAAGTTTAAAGAGTGTAGTTACTTAATCAAGCTAGATGCTGTTCTTCTTGCCAAGGATCATGTGGCTCTCAGACTCCCACTCTATGAAATGACCCTCAGAGATTTTATTACTGATCAAAGGAATCATAAGTAGCTTGCTTTGATAGCAACCTAAACCTTACAAGGTATAAAAGAGTTACATAAGTTAGGCTTTGTTCATAGAGATTTGAAGCCTGAGAATATTATGATAAACTTCTCACCTGTAAGAGTGGCTGTTCCAACCGAGACCCCCCTCCACCCCTCCCAGGCCTAAAACGAGAACCCCCCTCCCACTCTAACTAGACCCCCCCTCCCACCTCATTAACATCTCTTATTCAAATGAAAATTTGGATTCTAAGGTTTAAATCATTTTTCTTCTTGATATCTTGATTTCAAACAATTATTATATATAAAATAAATAATTTTTCCAAAATTTTTCTCAACATATAGAATGATACTCTCATTTTTTGTTTTTGTATTATAAATCTTTCACTACGTACGTCGAGTTTTTTAACACATACTCCTATAGGGAAATTAATTAATCATCTATTTCTATTTGTCTATATGCAATTATAACGAAAAAAAAAATCAACCAACAAACTAATCATCAAAATAATTATTTCAAACAATTTAAATAGTTTTCTTTACTTCGTTAACATAATTTCAAAAGTAGTCTCAATAATTGTCTATATTTTATTTTTCTTCAATTTTCCTGTAAATTTTATTGTTTTCATTTTAATAATAGCAAATAATTTCTATGTAAATAATTATTATAGAACATAAATATAATACCAATAATAAACATAGTATAAATTAGATTGTAAACTAACTTGAAATACTTTAATTAATTTGTTTAATTATAAATTATAAATTTTATTTTTAATTCTAATTTTATAATTGTAATATAGAAAGTATTATATTTATGTTCTATAATAATTATTTACATAGAAATTATTTGCTATTATTAAAATGAAAACAATAAAATTTACAGGAAAATTGAAGAAAAATAAAATATAGACAATTATTGAGACTACTTTTGAAATTATGTTAACGAAGTAAAGAAAACTATTTAAATTGTTTGAAATAATTATTTTGATGATTAGTTTGTTGGTTGATTTTTTTTTTCGTTATAATTGCATATAGACAAATAGAAATAGATGATTAATTAATTTCCCTATAGGAGTATGTGTTAAAAAACTCGACGTACGTAGTGAAAGATTTATAATACAAAAACAAAAAATGAGAGTATCATTCTATATGTTGAGAAAAATTTTGGAAAAATTATTTATTTTATATATAATAATTGTTTGAAATCAAGATATCAAGAAGAAAAATGATTTAAACCTTAGAATCCAAATTTTCATTTGAATAAGAGATGTTAATGAGGTGGGAGGGGGGGTCTAGTTAGAGTGGGAGGGGGGTTCTCGTTTTAGGCCTGGGAGGGGGTGGGAGGGGTCTTTGGTTGGAACAATTGACTTCAACAGAGCATTAAGGGTGGAAGTATCAAGGCTAGGAAGTGTTATGGGAACTCCAGGTTATTATCCTGAAAGAGAAGACTGGAGAGATGGAGATTATTAATGGGATGTGTGGGCTTTAGCAGCAATAATAATAGAGTGCGATATGCCTCGCAAAGATTACTACTCTACCAGGTGTGAGAAAGATGCTAAGCAAAGAATCAAGTAATTTATAGACAAAACCAGAGTCTCTCAATCATTAAAATAAATGGCAGAATCAATAATATTAAAACCAAACTCTAGATCAGACATAATATTAGAGCAGATAGAGTTGTGGTTAAGTAAGATAAACTTCAGACCACTCCCACATGATCCTAAAGTGCATTTTGAGTGATTAAATTAAATAAATTTACTATAAATTTCACATTAAAACCTATTAATAACCCCAACCCCTAACAAATTCCCTACAAATCAAAGCACCTATAAACCTCATTAAGGGGTTTTGGGGTTTTGAATAAGAGGTAGATATTCTATATAAACGAACAAACTAACAACTTGGCCCTTAAAGACAAGCTAGGCAAGAGTTGCTTCTGGTCAAGAAAATGTGATGCTGGTAGAAAACTTGCATTCATTTCCTTAGGAAAGTGATAAATCTTGGCACTTCAGCACCTGTGCTTGTGAGCTGCACATGAATATTCTTTGAACTTTTGGTGTCATATCCTCGCTTTTACCCTTGGAAATATTCCATGGGAGTGATTTGTTTCTTATCTTCATACTCTGTATGAAAGTTAATTGATGTATAATTTAATTACGCTTGAAGTATTAAATTTATAAATATAATAAAAGCATATCAGATATTATAGATAATTGAAAGAATTAAAAATCAATTCTTTCTAATTAAAATTTATTTATCAACAATTAATTTTACTTTTCACAAAAATCTAAAATGTTTTTCCTATTAAAAGTGTTGATAATTAAATTAGTAATTTCTTCTTTTAAAAGTATAATTTTTTTCGAATTTTAAAGTTGTTAAAAGTTAAATTTAAATTAAAAACAATTATTATAGAAATTTTTAAGCTTTTCATTTAATTGACTATGTTTTTATTTATATATATATATTTTTATTGAGGTCTTAACAAATTAACAACCTACCAAATTTTTAATGTAAATATTTAAGAAAATTAATAATATTAATCAGACTTAAAATTTATTCCTAACAGCTCTATATGGTGATTGCAATAATTAAGTATAAATTGCCGTAGTGAAGAGGAAAGCAGGAGAGTACTCAATTCAGCTCAGAGCAGTGACCATTCATGGCGTGTCAGGAGTTTCAATCAGCAGGCAACAGTGTATGTGAAGAAGATGGTGGTGATATAGACGTAGAAATTACGGAATTGCATGCGAATGCAAACATCGACATAGCTAGGTTCCCTTTATAGCTTTCAAATCTGTAAGGTTTATAGATCACTCTACCATATCTGGCAATACCTAACGTATCTGGGGATGATAAAGTTTGTCAAGGAGTCATTTATGCCTTGCGTGTAAGAAGTGTATAATGTTTGAACTTTATTTGGATGAGACTGTTAGCATAGACGCAAAAACTGAAAGGTAATAGTAAGAGAAGGGCTTTTATTCGCTGCCTCCTAAGAAGGCTATCACATTAAAAATTACTTGCAACTGATACTCACTCATACACTGGTACTTGGAAGTCAAGGCAAAGTACGAATGCTTCAGAGATGTTGAGAAAGAAAGAAGCCAACATGCCCCTCTGCAATAATCGGAGTGCTGTGAGAATCATTGCCTTGGTATAACTGGTTATTTTTATGAATGCTAACGAATTCCTCTAAACAGAATGGAAATCTGCCAAGGACATCCAGTCGCACACATGGGGAAAAGAAAAGGTCACTAGAGGAAGAAGAGAAGCCAAGAAGGATATGCAGGCATATTGTTTAGGAGATCATCATCATCGTTCCAACTACCTAAGAAATGGACCTCAGAACGCTCAATCAATTTATTCGGTGTTACTGAAAAAAATGATATCAACTTATCTCGGCCCATGGGATAGATATCTGAGTCGGAGACTCAATCTCACTATTTAATTTAATTAAGAATCGTGTGGAGCCACTGGCAGCCCTCATTCGAACTTTCGTCCCTTACTTCGTTTGCAATACAGAAATTACAAAATTAATAAAAGATAATGCCAAGACCAGCCAACCTAATTAAGCAATGTGATGAGTATTCAAGACTAAGCATAATACCACTCCCAGCTATGGTTCCACAAGAAACTCTAGATGACAACGAAAAGATGGTGCTACAAACTATACTACAAAAGATACACAGAGATGAGCTGATCAAGGAAAATGCCTGGAACAAGACATGATTCAGATTTATCTTCCAAGTCAGTGCTAAATGCTACACTGGCAGAATCCCTTGTTATGGAGCCCACAAGGATGATGTCTACAATTCATACAGCACCAACTATCCACAAGACAAACAATGTGGACTGCAGTCATCACAAGAACTAACTATCAGAGGGAATCATTATATTGCAAGCATTTCTATTTGTGATTATTATGAATTTACCACTAATTATTCACAGATTAAGATTGCAATTAGTAATGCTTTATTAGTTTATTTGACTACCTAAATCTTACAAGTGTATGCGCTATTGTTTCGTAAAATAAAGATGTTTAAATTAATTATGTTTTTGTTTATAATATTCATTTATTGAAAATTATTTCGCCTTCTTCCAAAATTTTAAATTCTTTTAATATTTTACATGTAACTATAATTCACTTTTTAATTCATTGAGTTTGAAATTTTTACAATTATTATTAAAACTATTGCAAATGATTGAACTTTAGATGTTAAGTTTTGCCATATTGATCTTTTTATAACTTTACAAAATAATTAATTTATAAATTATATATATTATTATTTTTAATATTATTATTTATGCTGTAATATTAATTATATATTAACATAAAAAGATCTTTGACCTCGAATAATGGGCATGCATAGGTTATTTAAATAAAACCCTGTAATTAAAGCTCTCTTGATTTTTTATTTCCTGGAAAGAATAAAACATGCAAATCACAATCGGAGATACTATAAATAATTGAAGAATTTAATATTGATATTGTTTACACTTAGTATTATAATTTTTGGTTGTTTTTTTATTGAAATTACAATGGAAATGTATATTTATTATTAAAAAAAACATTTTACAAATATAATTAAAAATATTTAAAATTTATCTAATTAATTTAATTCATTATGAAGAAATATTTTTTAATTTTAAATTAATAGTTTCAATAAACTTTAATTATATAAGATTATACATTTATATCTTAATAAATATTCTAATTTTTATATAATTAATTAAACAAAGATTAAATTTAACTCTAATTGAAATAGGTAGATAAATATATTTTATCTCGATTTTTTATGTAACTTTAATCATTGAATTTTTTTGAAATTATTATTAATTCATAAATAATGATTAGTTAATGTTCCAAATCATATTAATTCTTTCAATAATTGAACAATAATACCTAAAAAACAATGATTACGTGTAGCCAATTAAGCCAATTTCAAAATTTACTAGCACTTCTTTAATAAAAAACAATCGTGTCATAATTTTCTTTTAGATAGCTTCAACTAATGTCGAATTACATGATTCTATTTTTTCAAGTGATACTTCATTTCCATCACCCTACCCTCATAGTTTAAAAATATTTAATTAACAAACTCCCTTCAATTTCAAATTTCATTTTTATTTCTTCAAAATATTTTTATGTTCTTTAATTTTCTAGGTTTTTTATATTAAATGCATTTATTTTTAGAATAATCCCTTAATTTGAATTTATTTTTTATCTTAAATTTTTAATTAAAATCAAAATGAAAATTAAAGATCATAATTTATTAAAAAAATTTGATGAATTAAGATTAAATGTTAAAAATTCTAATTCACTTAACCTATTACACTCTATATATTTGAAATTATTTCAAATTCCAAAGTGTTCCAACCGAGACCCCCCCTCCCACCCCCCCCAGGCCTAAAACGAGACCCCCCTCCCACCCTAACTAGACCCCCCCTCCCACCTCAACAACATCCCTATTCATATGAAAATTTTGATTCTCGATGTTTAAATCATTTTCCTTCATGACATCTTGATCTCATAATATTTTTTTACATAAAATATATCATTTTTTAAAAAATATTTTTCCAACAAATCAAATGCTACTCTTTATTAAATTTCTTATTTTACAACTTTCTCTTCGTCCGCCGACTTTTTTACTTAGATGCTCCCATAGGAAATTAATCAAAAGAATATTTCCATTTTATTTGGTAATGATATAATAAAAAAATATGAGCCAACAAACTGATAGAACTAACTTTATTTAAATACATTTAAAATAAACACTCTATTAATCTGTATTTGAAATATGATTAATTTTTATAATAAATTTTCCTAATTTTATATAATTATTCCTTATAATATTTTTATACAAACTAATAGTTATGGAAAAAACTCATTTTAAAAAGTATTAAAATAAAATCTATTTAAACATGTTTTATTAGTAAGTTTGTCTAGGGACTGATTTAAATATAAATAACGTCTTGATTTATTTAAAGAAAGTTATTTTTTTTAAAAATAATAATTCATGTTTAAATAGATTTTATTTTAATACTTTTTAAAATGAGTTTTTTCCATAACTATTAGTTTGTATAAAAATATTATAAGGAATAATTATATAAAATTAGGAAAATTTATTATAAAAATTAATCATATTTCAAATACAGATTAATAGAGTGTTTATTTTAAATTTATTTAAATAAAGTTAGTTCTATCAGTTTGTTGGCTCATATTTTTTTATTATATCATTACCAAATAAAATGGAAATATGCTTTTGATTAATTTCCTATGGGAGCATCTAAGTAAAAAAGTCGGCGGACGAAGAGAAAGTTGTAAAATAAGAAATTTAATAAAGAGTAGCATTTGATTTGTTGGAAAAATATTTTTTAAAAAATGATATATTTTATGTAAAAAAATATTATGAGATCAAGATGTCATGAAGGAAAATGATTTAAACATCGAGAATCAAAATTTTCATATGAATTGGGATGTTGTTGAGGTGGGAGGGGGTCTAGTTATGGTGGGAGGGGGGTCTCGTTTTAGGTCTGAGAGGGGGGGGGAGGGAGGTCTCGGTTGGAACACCAAAGTTTGTATTAAATATAAGCTTTAATATATCTAAATATTTTTATTATTGAGTAAATACCTTGATCAAGTAAAATCATTTTTGCTAGTTAAAATATATTGATAATAAAAGGCAACAAGCTGATACAATTTTACAATTTTTTAATATTTTAAATATGAGAATCTTTCAAACAGCTTTATAAAAAGCAATTATAAAGTATAGTTATAAAGAATGAATTTCATTAAATCTAATAAACGGATTTTATCAAATATTAATAAGCAAAGAAATCTTAAGAATGAATCACGAAAGTATAAATTTCTTTTAAAAAATTTATCTGGTTTATAGGGGAAAGTTATTAATATTTTGAATAGAAAGGTTGATTTATAAAAACATATAAAGCTAATATTTAATAGATAATTTTAATAAAATATTTTTGCAGAGTAGGGGTACTTCAAAATCGTTAATCAAGTGAGATGAATTCATTTAAAATTAAAATTTATTTTATAATTGAGTTTTTAATTTAATATACATAAAAGTGAATATAAAGATTAATATTATAATTTCTAAATTTAAACTAATATAATAGTTCGAAATAATGTAAAATTAAAGTATTTTATTTTCATTATTTTAACAAAAAAAAATTTAAATTAATTCTTTCAATATTTAATCCCGTAATTTACAAAAAAATGATTTCACTTATTTTTTATTGACCAATAAATTCACAATTATTTAAAATAAAAAAATATGAAATTATAATTATCAAGTTAATGTTACTTAAATCATTATATTTTTATTATGAATGTCTAGCAAGAAGAATATAAAAAATAAAAACCATTTATTTCTTAAAAATTCATAATTTTAATTTAGATTTGAATAAATTGTATGAATATATTCAATTTTAGAAATAAATTAAAATATATCAATAAATTCATTTTCTTATTATTTCTGGAAAATATTGCTAAATCCTTTACATGAAATTCATTATAAATTAAAAAATAAGATATTTATATTGCATAAAAAATTTAATCAAAATGACAAGTTGTAAAATTTTTATTGAGAAATAGCTTAAAATTTATGTATTTATATTCAAAAATCACTTTGATGTCGATAATTTCATCTAAATAGTGTAATATAATTTTATTGTTAATAAATTAAAAATCCTAATTTTTGTAGTTTTAACTATCAATCAAATTTAATTTAATTTTTTCAAATCAAGTTTATATTTTTAAAAATATAAGAATTCTATTAAGTTGATCAAATTGATAAATAAACTGAGTAATTTAATGATCCAGCTTGAACAAGTCTTGACATTTTTATAAATATGAGGAAATTATAAATTAATTTACTTTATTTTATGAGCGATAAGCAAAATGATGTAGTCAGAACCATTTATACTAAATTTTATAAAAAATATAATTTCTTATTAATATGAATAACTTAATTAATCTTACATTGAAGCATATTGGTTAAAATAATGTTGTCCAAATAAGGACATTGTAAATTGCTGTAAAATTTACATACTAAATAATATACTATAATAAAATGATGTTAGATAATTAAAATTGCTAAAATAACTCGAAATAGTTAGAAATTCATATTCAGTTAATAAATTAAATCCATTTATTTACTCTTTATTATTTAAATATTCTGTACAGCTTAAATCAAATCCTAAATAAATATTCAACTAAAATTTGTTTGACAAACTTTAACTTTATCAGACTTTGTACTATTCATTTACTCAAAATAACATTTTATAATTAAATAATATTTTAATTAAAAGTTATTCAACCTCTTACCTCAGTAAACAACATAATAAATACTATGCAATTCTATATTTATCCATTATTTTTTAATATTTTGTTTACTTTCAAATTTCTTAATAACTATTATCAATTAAAAATTAACATTATTTTTATTGATTGATACTATTATGACTGCAATTTCGAACACTGGAGGTTTTATGAGCATTTTATTTGTAGGAATACAAATTTTAATAGGAGGAATTTAAGAAAAGCTATTTTTCCAATCTCTAATCAGTGAAATGTACCTTAATCATGACAAAAATTCAACAAAATAATTACCCAGCAGCAAAGTTTAATTGAAATCAAAACTAAATACTTCTTAAAACTCACAATTAAATAAATCAGTGACAGAGTTAAAAACTTAAAATAGTCAAGATAATAAAATTAATTAAGAATAATTAATTGAATTTGATTAATCTTAAAAACACAATAGTGCTAAACAAAACTAAAAATACCTTCTCGATTAAATTCAAATTTTAAAAAACTTTTAAAAATTTTATATATTTAAAACTTAAAACATAATAATAAATAATTATTTTTTTATTTTTGCCTTATTTAATTAATATTTCCTAGTGTAAATATAATTATTTTTAACTAAATTTTATAATAATTCACAAGTATACTTCTGAGCTTAAAAGACCTAATTTTTCAATGTGGGACAACCTCAAGTTAAAAAAAATTAATGTAAATATATGATAAATTATTTCTCAAAATATAAATAAAGTATTCAGTCAAAAAGGTGATTAGATATGCAGCATGTAAAGCTAATATTATGAGGGATTAATCTGAAAAGTAATTCGTTTTGAAGTAAAATTTGCTTTATTAAAATGGAGTTCAGAAATCTAAAAAATTCTTTGACTTAAAAAGTATAATGAAATAGTTGTAGAAAAACAGAATCGCTGAGAAGATAATATTTTCAAAACATTAATTCAGGATTATTCCATTTCTGTAGCAGAATAAATTCCTGAATTAATTCTGTTAATTATCAAGATTTTATTTTTAAATAATTTTATAAAAAGTGATATTTGTTATGTTTTATAAATGTCTTAAGAATCAGGGTTTAATAGGATCTTACTGCTTCATGAGTTTGTCCCATTTAATAACTTTCCTCTCATGACTTCAAATACATAAAATTCATCTTATCATGAAAAGTTTTTATAGACTCAATTATAGAATCTTATCATATTTTTATTTCGAGAATTATTTTAGATCATTTTAATTCATTACTTTAAGTTATTGTTGTACATAAAATATTTTCATATTTAATTTATTTCGAAAAATTTAAAGATTGTTCAAGTAAATAATAGTGATGATTGTCTAACATTAAAATTTAAGATAATATTATTTTTTAACAAATATCAAACATCAATAAGCTATAAAAGTGCAGTCATTACAAATAAATATAATCTTTGTAATATTTTATTCTTTCCTAAAAATTCAGCAATTTTTATTTACACTTGATATTAATTAATAAATTAGAATTAAAGCACTAGATATAACAAAAACAAAAATAATTAGTCAAGTATTAATAGATAAGATATGATCAAACTAATAATTAAGTTTTTGGGGTTAGAATGTTCAAATATTTACAAATTAATCCATTTATTATTTAAATTTTAGTTCTGAATCTGAATAAACGAGATGCTAAAACAAATACATCCCTTCTAGATAAATTAAAAGAGAGTGATAGTTTACATTTGAAAATATCACTGCATTAGCTAATAGCAAATAGATAATAAATAACAACCTTCCCTATTTAAAAGAATGTTTGTATATCTTCAATTAAATATTAATGGTAAAAATGAAGAATTTAATAAATCTTATCAAATAGCTTCAAATGTATTTTTTTTTAAAATAATTTCATTTTTATGATAAATTGAACTTAAGTGATTATATTGATAATATAAAGGATTTTAATTGAATATTTTTATGTTTATCTATAAAGTTATTTATAAAATATGATTATCATTAATACTACAAAAAAATAAATTTATATTATTTAATAAATAGATAAATTTAGAAATTAACTAAACTCCTTATAAACTTTTTTTCCTTACTAATTTTCAAATGAATTTTTATGGAGGAAATAATTTAAATCTACCTCCAAAATAGAGAAGAGTTCCCTTGCCCCAACAAATTATATAATTATTTATGTAAATTGATAATTAAATTCCCAGCATAACAAATTGGACAAAAGATTAAACACATATATAATTAAAGATCATTTATTGGCTATGGGGAAGCATCCTCCTCCCCTAATCAAAACCCCAAAACCCCTGAAGTTGTTTGATTGAGTTTTTGATTGATGAAAGTAGACTATTAACGCATGCTTTATTAGGGTTTTAATAGGGTTTATGTAGGGGTTAATGGTTTAAATATCAGTAATTTAAGTGAGAATATGCGAGGTTTGGGATCAGTTTATGACAGTGAATATATAGATTTATTGTTTAAGTTGCGTTATGGATGTAATGATTATAGTGATCAACTCAGACCTATTCTAAATTACACATCTATTGCAAGACTGCTCCATAAATCTCCTGCTACTGTTAGGTCACACTGTCTATTAGCATTGAATTTAAAGAGATAGCATCTTAATTCTAAGCCTAAAAGACCTTTAAAATTCTAGTAGCATCATATCGATTATCTTATTAATGATAAGACTCTAAAATACTGGGCTCATTTCTCTCTGGCCTAGAGGGCTGTGATGTTTCATCGCCAATTTCCTGAGCTACACATCTCTGCATAATCCATAGCTAATATCTATAAAAAGAATGGTATATCTTACAAGACAGTCAATCGCATTAAGAGAGTGATCGACTTTAATGTTCCATTTTATAAGGATAATTTAAATTATATATTCGATTAAATGCAGAGGGCTTAAGAGCATAATATAAAGTTCATACATGCTGATGAGGCAGTATTCACGTTTAATACCTTCATATCGAGGTCTTGGTATAAGAGGTACAGCAACATAGAAGTTTATGATCAAAAGGTTAAGGTATAAACTCATGCAATCCTTGGTGGAATCAGCGAAGATAGTGGGCTTGAGACTTATGTTATCCACCCTCGCTCTATTAAGACTGAATAATATATTAAATTTTTGCAATAGCTAAGAGATAAGTATGCTGAACAAGAAATTATCCTGTTTGTTGATAACTTATCAGTTCATAAAACTAAAGACTCAAGGAGAGAATATGAAAGGCTAAACATAACACGTGTATTTAATGTTCCTTATAGCCCTCAATTCAATGGAATTGAACTATATTGGGGCCTATTAAAAGGCCACTACAAGAAACTTCTGCTCTATCATTTGATGCATGATCTGAAGATAGATACAGTAGATTTTATTAAGAGTGCTGCTAAAAGAGTCAGCGATGATAAAGCAAAAGTATGCGCAAGAGAAGGGAGATTTTGTGTTTATAAATAAGTTTTAGATTTAAACGAATGAATAAGTTCACATATTAAATTTGCCCGTAAAGGGATTTGGCTTCTCTTTCTTTTCTTCCTCTTAAGGCTTGCTTGGGCCCATGTTTCTTCTCTTAGTGCCAGCCCCTGCATCTATGTTCATCTCGTCTGGCTTTATAAAAATCTTTGAAGAGTATCTTACTCAATTCATGCTTTACTTGAGACTTTCTCTCTCTGTTTAATTTGCTGCGCTCTTTCATCAAGTATATAGCAGTACCAGGTTTTTCTATAAAGTTAGAAGTCTAAGTTTACTTGAGATGAAAGGATGCTTCTGCAGTTCCTACAGCCATGAGTCACTGATTTTGATTCCCTGCTTCTCTTTCTCTTCAGGAGAGATGCTGTAGCGTTATTATGAGCTTCTTAAATTACTTCACTTAAGTACTCTGGTTTAAGAGTTCCAAGAACTCCAAAGAAAAAGTTTCTCTCTGGCAACTTATTTGAGAGTTGTAACTTTGATGGTAGGTACAGAGCAACATCTGGATCACTCATAGCATCATCATAAAGATTTGTCACTGAGATTTCAGGGTAGTTAGGTATCTCAATCATCTTTATTTCATTGGTCTTAAAAGCTTTTTTCTCTTCACTTAGTAAGGCTTTTAAGAATGATATTTTTGTTCCTTCCTGAGTTGGCAAGAACAATCCAACTATGGTTAATATATTAGCATTTGATAAAAGCTTACCTTGCTATACCAAATATCTATAGAGGTCCTCCTTACTTCGAAATTTTCCTATCAATTCTTGAGATTGTATTCTCTTCATTGCATCATTCATAGACTCCATCTTGCTTCCACTTTCTATAAATGTTTATGAAATTTAAAATTATGGATATCCATTCTAAACTTACTAAAATTTTACTACTAAATAGAGAGATCCAACTGGAGGTCAACCTGAATAAGATAGTAAGAGAAAGATGGAAAAACTTTCTCCAAGTTTCAAAGTTTGACTTCCATTTTATCAAACTTTCTCCATTAAATTGCTCCTAATAATAATTAATTTAATTAGGTGGTGCTCCTATTTATTTAAAACTTAATTAGGTGGTTATATTAAAGTTCAAAACCGTACTAGGAGGTACATTAAAAAAATTAAATTTTAAAATCTCCACTCCTAAATTTACAAGAACAGCTTTAGGAGCACCACCTAACTTCACAAAACACATTTAGGTGCATTTAAATGAATAAAATGGATGAATTAGTTTATAAATTATCACTAAATCTAAGAAATATAAAACTAATGTCTCGTACTCTGTTCTCATTAAACCTCTCTAAACCTCTCAGAATACTCTTACTCTTGTATAAAGGTAGAATTTAAATAGCTTGTATAATAATTAATAGTATTTATAAAATGAGCGGTAACTTACTTAGAAAAGCGGCATTGCTTGGCATTAGCCAGCAAAAACTTTCTTTCATGAATCAAAAGAAAATTGAGACTTGCGATGCCTCTACCTAGTACGAACCTGAAATTTTTTAACTTTAGGTATCAGACTTTGAATAGCAATTCAGTTGTTAAATAAAAATGAAAAGCTAAGAAATTTAATGCGAAGTTCCAATAAAAATGGTTGAAGAGGAGGAAGAGAAAAAAGAAAAAAAAGCATTACATTTATGTGAGGAGTGTGAGAAGAACTTCACTTATAAATCTGCTCTTAAGCGTCATATCTTAGAGCAGCATTCTAACAAACCCAAGCTCTATCTTAAGCATGATAAGATAGATGGAAAATATTTCTGCCCTTACTGCAATAAGTAATACAATCATTCAAGACATCTAAAAGTTCATCTATAAAACCATCATGGCAAGAAGTTTGAAGTAATAGATCCAGAGACTGGTGAGGTCTTCCTCTAAAAAAGAAAGCCAAGAGACCCTTTAGAAACTTTGGAACAAAGAGTAAAGAAAGAAAATAAACTTATTAAAGCAGTAAGAAACCTCCCAGCCTCAGAGATAGTAAAAATCACTCTTAAGATGCATGCACTTAAACTTCCAATATTGAATATAATTGACCTTAGAGTGTAAAGAAAGTTATCTTATCCTTGAGGATAAATTTGAGAAGAAAGTCATAACAGATAAGTAGTTCGCATACAAGATATTTCCGTTCAATTACTTCAAATGCGATGACAAGTATCAAATGGAATTCGTAAATGAATACCAAGCACTACGAAGTCAAGAGATAGATAGTGCAGATTTATAATAAAGCTCGATGCTATTCTGCTTGCTCAAGATCATGTAGCTTTTCGTCTTCCTCTATATTAAATGACATAAAGAGACTACATTTAAGATTAAAGGACACCAAAGTACTTACCTCTTATTCTTACAAATGTTTGCAAAGGCATTGAGGAGCTGCACACTCTTGGATATGTTCATAGAGATTTGAAGCCTGAGAATATAATGCTTGACTTTTAACCTCTCAGAGTAGTAATAATAGATTTCAATAGATCATAGAGAGTTGAAGCTTCAGGACATGGCAACGTGTATGGTACTCCTGGATACTTTCCAGAAAGAGAGGACTGGAGAGATGGTGATATTAAGTGGGATATATGGGCTCTAGCAGCAATTATTTGTGAATGCGATATGGCAAGAAATGATTACTATAGCTGCAAAAGAGAGAAAGATTCAAAACAGAGAATACAGCAATATCTAGACTAGAATAAGATAAAAGGTAGAATGAAAGACATGGCTGAGTAGATAATTATTAAACCTAATCACAGAGCTGACCATACAATAGACTAAATTGTAAGTTCGATAGGAGAGATAAAATTTAGAAAACTACCTCATGATGCAAAAGTACTGTTTGAGTGAATAATAAAAATAAAACACTTGCATTACACACTAATTTATATTACATTATAACCCTAAACCACTACATAAACCCTATTAAAACCCTAATAAAGCATGCGTTAATAGTCTACTTTCATCAATCAAAAACTCAATCAAACAACTTCAGGGGTTTTGGGGTTTTGAATGTATACTATTTATTTTGTAGTATGATAGAGTTTTTTACGCTGAGTAATAGTAGCTGATAAACATGCTCTACGCGAGCAATAGTTTTTGAGCTATGACCTCTTATAAGTCAAAAAATTATATATAAAATCATAATAAAATTGACAAAAATTTTCAATTTTTCTTCAGATTTTTAATTTTTATAAAATTATCGATTTTAGTGAAAAATAAGAAATTTAACAAAATATATAAATCTTATTTAATTATAATTAAAAATAAATTGAAACATATTGATTTTGCATTTTTTTAATAAGAGAGAATAACTTTTATTTTTTAATTTTGTTAATTATAATTAAATAAGATTTATATATTTTGTTAAATTTCTTATTTTTCACTAAAATCGATAATTTTATAAAAATTAAAAATCTGAAGAAAAATTGAAAATTTTGTCAATTTTATTATGATTTTATATATAATTTTTTGACTTATAAGAGGTCATAGCTCAAAAACTATTGCTCGCGTAGGGCATGTTTATCAGCTACTATTACTCAGCGTAAAAAACTCTATCATACTACAAAATAAAGAGTATACATTCAAAACCCCAAAACCCCTTAGTGAGGTTTATAAGTGCTTTGATTAGTAGGGTAAAGTTGGGGTTTTATTAGGGTTAGTAGAGAAATTAGGCCAGTTTGCAAAATGAGAAATAGAAATTAGCGATTTTGGGGTCTATTTATGATGAGAAATATTTAGATTTACTGCTTAAGCTTAGGTATGGTGCGAGTATTAATTTAGACTAACTCAAACCAGTTATGAATTATGCTGCTATAGCTAAGCTCCTGCGCAAGAGTGCCTCAACAGTTAGGTATCATTGCTTGTTAGCTGTTTAGCATTTCAATTCTGGTTCTTGATAACATCCTGTAAGAAAATAAAAGTTCTCTAAGCACCATATTGAATATCTCTGCGATTCTAAGACTCTTAAGTATTGGGCACATTTCCCACTTGACTAGCGAGCTGTGATGTTTCATCGCAAGTTTCCTGACATGCGTATCTCACCATAGACTATCGCAAATATTTATTGAAGAAACGGTATTACCTTCAAGACTGTCAATAGAGTGAAGAGAGTGATTAACTTTACTCTGCCATTTTATAGTAATAATTTAAACTATATATATGATTAAATGCAGAGGTCTGTTGTAATAACATCAAGTTCATACACGCTGATGAAGCTGTGTTTACGTTCAACACCTTTATTAATAAGTCTTGGTACAAGAAGTACGATAATATAGAAGTGTATGACTAAAAAATTAAGGTTGTCACTCACGCAATTTTGGCTGGTATCAGTGAAGATTCAGGCTTAGAAACTTATGTTATTCATCCTCGCTCTATTAAGCGAGAGCAGTATATAGAGTTCTTACAGAAGCTAAGAGATAAGTACAACGATCAAGAGATCATCCTGTTTGTTGATAACCTCTCACTTCATAAGACTAAGGAATCTAAGAAAGCTTATGAAGAATTAAAGATAACTCCTGTGTATAACGTTCCTTACAGTCCTCAATTTAATGGAATCGAATTCTATTGGAGTTAGATTAAGACTCACTACAAGAAACTCTTGCTGTATCACCTAATGCATGATCTACAAATCGACACACTAGACTTAATACAGAGTAGTTGCAAGAGAGTGGGTAAAGACTAGACTACGATATGTGCAAGGAAAGGAAGAATGAATGTTTATTAATAAGTGTTAGACTTAAATGAATGAATTATTTCACATATCAAACGAACTCTTAAATGGATTCGGCTTCTCTTTCTTTGCTTCCTCTGATGCTTTACTAGGACCCATGTTTCTTCTCTTTGTACCAGCACCAGCATCTATGTTCATATCATCAGACAATTAAACTTCATTATAAAGTCTCTTGCTAACTTAATGAATGGTTTGAGACTTTCTCTCTCTGTGAACCTTTGCATTCTCTTTCATTAGAAATATACCAGTTCCAGGTTTCCCTAAAAAGTTATAAATCAAACCTTACTAGAGAGATAAGGATGCTTCTTAAGCTCTGCTAGCCACGTCTCGCTTATTAGTATGCCTTGCTTCATTTAATCTTCAGGAGAAATAGAGTAGCGTTTCTTATGAGCTTCTTCAATAATCTCTCTCAAATAATCCTCTTTGATTGTACCAAGAACACCAAAGAAGAAGTTTCTTTCAGGCAATTTATCTGAGAATTACTTCTTGCTAGGAAGGTAAATAACCACTTCATTATCTTTCATTGCATCCTCGTAGAGATTTGTGACTGAAATCTTTGGGTAGTTAGGTATTTCAATCAGTTTGATTTCTATGTTTTTAAAAGCTTTCTTCTCCTCGTAGAGTATTGCTTTTAAGAATGATATTTTAGTACCTTCCATCGTTGGAAGGAATAGACCAACTGTATACATCGTTGATTAACATATATTTATTTTACCATGATAAGTAAGGTATCGATAGAGATCCTCCTTGCTTCTGAATCTTGATATCATTTCTTGAGCCACAACCCTTTTCATTTGTTCATTGAATGATTCCATCTTTGTTCCTCTTCCTATTAATGAATTTCAAGTTTTAATTTATAGACTTCTGGATCCTATCCTTTAAAATCTTACTATTAAATATGGGCATCTTATAGGAGGTCAACCCTGTAAAGATACGTGGAGAAGGTTCGCAGAAGCTGTAACAAACTTCAGAGATGGAGCTCCATTTTTATCAATTTAGTTCCATTAAATTAGTACTAAATTTGTTTAAATTTAATTAGTACCGGTACTAAATTCGTTTAAATTTAATTGGTACCAATATAATAGTACCAAAACTTAATTAGTACCAAGTTTTAAACTAATGAGGTTTTAATGGAAAAGTTCCAAAATGGTTCAAAACCTAATTGGTACAGTACCAACCTGAACTTTATCTGAGTTGGTACCAGAATCAAAATTATTAAGTGAAAAATTACAAAAATTATAGTTATAAACTGAGTAGAAATATGAAGTCTTAGAGCTGAGATCAAACCATCATTAATGCTGTAGCAACTCCTATATAGTCCAGCTATAGCTATAGAGGTTTTAAGAACTTTATAATAGAAATTTAAATTTGAATTTAAACATGGCGGTCAACTTAAATCGTAGAGCGGCACTTTTAGGAGCAGGTCAATCAATGCTTAACTTTGGTTCAACCAAGAAACAAGAAGTTATATATATTGAGAGGGAGGCAGAGTTAAGAGCTCTTGAATTTGAAGCACAAGTTTTTATTATATAAGTTTAAAACATGAAACAGAAAGCTGAAATAGAAGTTTAAACATTAATAAAAGATGTTGAGGAAGAAAAGGAACAGCTTCAGATTTAAAGGATTATTAAAACTTTTGAATGCTAAGACTGCTAAAATCTTTTCTCTACTGATTCCAGTTTGAAGAGACATATGAAAGAGGTTCACTCTGGGAAAGTTAAGGTGTATTTTAAGCATGATAAGGTCGATGGCAGGTACTAGTGCACGACTTGTGAGAAGTCTTATACTCACTCAGCTAAAGTTAAGAAATATATGCAGAAGCATCACCTAAGTGAGTTCTTGATTTAAGATAAAGAGACTTAGAAATTAGTGCCCGCTAAAAGAAAATCTAATAATCTTGAGACTTAAAAAGAACAACAGGAGAAGCTCAAGAGGCAGAAGCGAATCGAATTAATGAATCAACCTGCTGGTAATGTCTTTTTAGCATGCTTTTAAGAGAGAGCCATGCATATTCCTGCACTAAATGCAGTAGACCTTAGCATTTGTATTGAAAACTACTTACATATAAACTTACCTGTTAAAGCAAAACTCATAGTGGTTGATGACTATGCCTACAAGGTATATCCTTTCAGCTATCTCCTTAAAAATGAGCAGTATCAAAATGAGTTTGCTAACGAATATATTGTACTTAGAGAGGCTTAGAAATAAGATTGCAAGAATTTGCTCAAGCTAGATGGTGTTATTTTAGGGTTTGGTTTCATCGCGCTAAGGCTAAAAAAGTTTGAAATGACTCTCCGAGATTATCTATATTAAAACAGATACCCAGATGACTTGAATGATATTCTATCTAATATGATAAAGGGTGTTTAGGAACTTCACGAGCTTGGATACGTTCTAGAGATTTGAAGCCTGAAAATGTTATGCTAAACCTTGCCCTTTAGAAGTAGTTGTAATCGATTTTAATAGAGCCTTTAGATAAGAGATTGTAACCTTAGCAAAGGTTCTTGGTACTCCAGGTTACTTCCCAATCAGAGAGAAATGGACTAATGGCTCTATTTAGTGGGATGATTTGGCAGTAGCTGCAATAATTTTAGAGTGCGATATGGAAAGCATGACTTACATTAATACAAAATATGAAAAATAATCAATAAATCTAGCTGAGAAGCACATAAAACAAGATGATGTATGCTAAGAAATAAAGAAGATTGTAGAGAAGATAATAGTAAGAGCTCCAGCATATCCAAGACAATCCTTAGACGATATGATCGAACCACTAAAGAAAGCGAGATTCAAGAGATACAACAAAGACAAGCAAATAAAATTCGTGTGATATAATTAAACTAATACTCATTAAATACATATTAAAGTCTCATTAAACTTGCGTTTTCTCTTACTAACCCTAATAAAACCCCAACTTTACCCTACTAATCAAAGCACTTATAAACCTCACTAAGGGGTTTTGGGGTTTTGATTAGGGGAGGAGGATGCATCCCCATAGCCCATTTATTTAGTTTAACTTAGAAATAATTCTTATATTTGAATAATATTTAAACTAAAATTAAAACAAAAAACTATATTTTAACTTTCTTTTGATTGCTTAAATAACTTCTTCCAGATAATTTGAGAAATTATGAAAAATAAAAAACTTCGCCAATTTAGGAAGACATACAATTTAATTAAAATGAAACTCAAAATATATATAATTCAGAAATGACTTTATAAAATCAATCGAATAACATAACTTCCTTAGATAATTAATGTATGTTTGAATAACAAAATGCTAGTGTTAAGAATAGTAATTTTAGAG